>JAVGWX010000010.1:56274927-56464927 GCA_036924085.1 Ariolimax columbianus | reverse complement strand
CAGTGCAACGCACACCGCCTTGGGGATTAGAGAAAAATAAGGCGAACGCAAAAAAAAAAAAAAAAAAAAAAAAAAAAAAAAACAAACAACAACAGAGGTCAGTTCCGCAATCCAAGGGTTGAAGAGACGGAAATCACCAGGTTGCGATGATATACACAGTGAATTTATTCAGGCAGGAGATGAAGTCAGTGTACGCATCTACCACGCATTACGTAGAAAAGTATGGCACAGTGCAATATGTTAGAGAGCATGGACACGATCTGTATATATACCGCTCCCCAATATGGCCGAGAGCATGGACAAGATCTGTACCGCTCCCCAATATGGCCGAGAGCATGGACAAGATCTGTATATATACCGCTCCCCAATATGGCCGAGAGCATGGACAAGATATGTACCGCTTCCCAATATGGCCGAGAGCATGGACAAGATCTGTATATATACCGCTCCCCAATATGGCCGAGAGCATGGACAAGATATGTACCGCTTCCCAATATGGCCGAGAGCATGACCAAGATCTGTATATATACCGCTCCCCAATATGGCCGAGAGCATGGACAAGATCTGTATATATACCGCTTCCCAAGAAAGGCGATATGAAGCAGTGCACCAATTACCGATCCATCACTTTAATAAGTCATGCCAGCAAAATCCTCCTACGGATCATCATGAAGAGGCTAGAAAACAAGCTCAAGGAGGAGGTACATGAGGCACAGGCAGGTTTCAGAAAAGGACGAGGCATGAGAAATCACATCATCAACATAAGAAATATTATAGAAAAATGCAGAGAGTACAATGTTGACGTACACACTTGCTTCATAGATTACACGATAGCATTCGATTGTGTACAACACACAGGGGTGTGAGAAATAATGAGATAAATGGGGTTCCCATTGCACTTGATTCAGTTGATCGAATCTTTATATCAGGAACAACAAGCAGCGGTCCGAATTACCGGCGAAACGTCAGACTGCTTCAAGGTTCAAAAGGGTGTAAGACAATGATGCATACTCTCCCCATATTTGTTCAATATATATGCCGAATCAATAATGAGGAACGTTAAGAACGATGAACATTATGACAAGTTCGAACCGTTAACAATCGGCGGAAACGAGATACCAGAGCTGAGATATGCCGATGACACAGTTGTCCTATCAAGGAGCGCTGTGGGGCTGGAACAATTGATCCTATCGGTAAACAACACAGCGAAGACGAGAATCTGTACCTGAACATAAGTCAAACCAAGATAATGAGCACAGACAAGGCAAAAATCAAACCTACAGTAATCCTGGAGCAACAGGAGATTGATAATGTCACAAGTTTTGAGTACCTTGGCTCAATCATAAGCAATAATGGAGATTGAGAATGTCACAAGTTTTGAGTACCTTGGCTCAATCATAAGCAACAATGGAGATTGAGAATGTCACAAGTTTTGAGTACCTTGGCTCAATCATAAGCAACAATGGAGATTGAGAATGTCACAAGTTTTGAGTACCTTGGCTCAATCATAAGCAACAATGGAGATTGCCTGAAGGAGGTGAGAAGAAGAATGGCTATGGCAAGGCAGAGGTTGAATAAGATGAAGAATCTGTGGCAGAATTCTAATAATATGACGAACTTAACAATTCTTCGAACTTGCATCTTCCCGGTGGCAACGTACGGATGTGAAACGTGGACGACCACACAGGCACTTAAGAAAAGGATTGACTCATTTGAACTCAAATACTACAGGAGGGTGCTCAAAATACCATGGGTTGGGGGGGGGGGGGGGGGGGTGGCGAAACGCAAAAATGGAGGTATACTAAAAGAGCATGACATAGACTAACATTGGTTGGTAAACAACATCTTATCCAGAAAACTGAAATATTTTGGTCAGATCAAACGTCATAATGGCCTAGAGAGAATAATATCGGACGGTATCGTTCCTGGAAGACGGAGCAGATGCAGACCGAGAAGCAGATGGACATAAGACATCACGGAGGTCATGAAAAGGACAGCGACTGAGTCGGGCATTCTGGCCAGAGATCGAGAGTCTTACACTTCATAGATATATATTTAAATATATATATATATATATATATATATATATATATATATATATATATATATATATATATATATATATATATATATATATATGAATGGATAGATAGGTAGGTACGTAGGTAGGAAGGTAGAAATATATTATAAATACATATATATATATATATATATATATATATATATTAGACAGATACATAAATAGATATAGTGATACATATTTAAACAGAAATTGATGGACAGACAAATTAATATATATGCATACAAAAAGATAGATAGATAGATAGAAAGAAAGATAGATATAAGATACATACATACACAAATACATTCGACAGACAGAAAGAAAGACAGACAGACATATATATATATATATATATATATATATTTATATATATATATATATATATATTGATAGTTATATAGATATATAGATAGATAGATAGATATAAATTATATATATATATATATATATATATATATATATATATATTTATATATATATCGATAGAAACATAGTTATATATAGAAAGAAATATATAGATACAAAGATAACTAGATAGATCTATAGATAGATAGACATATACATAAACATATATATATAGATAGATTCGTAGATAGACATATAGATAAAAAGATATATATATATATATATATATATATTTATATAGAAAAACAAATACATAGATAGGGAAAGATATATATATATATATATATATATATATATATATATATATATATATATATATATATATATATATATATACATATATATATATATATATATATATATATAGAGAGAGAGAGAGAGAGAGAGAGTTAGGTAGATTTATAAATAGATAGATACACAGACATATAGATGCATTTATATATATATATGTGTAGATAGATTTATAGGTAGATAGATATATAGATAGATAAATAGATAGATATAGATAGATAGATATATGGATAGATAGCTAGTGATGGATAGACAGATATATAGACATATAGGTAGATGGGCAGATAAATTGATAGATTGATTCATATAAATACATAGATAAACAGATAGCTAGGTAGAGATAGTAGAGACGTATATATATATATATATATATATATATATATATATATATATACATATATATATATATATATATACATTTACATATATATATATACATATATAAATATATATATATATATATATAGAGAGATATAGATATATAGATAGATAAATAGATAGATATATAGGAAGATAAATATATAGATGTATACATAGATAGATATATACACAGATATACACATTGAACTATTAATACATTGATATAAACATAGATAGATAAAGACGTAGATGGATACATAAATGTATATACAAAAATACATAAATAGATAATTAGATAGATAGATACACATATAGATAGATAGTTAGATACATTGATATATATGTATGTTGATGATATATATTCTCTATTTCTATATCTATTTAAAGCTCTTTATATAGTATCTATCTCTCTCTCTCTCTCTCTCTCTCTCTCTCTCTCTTTATATATATATATATATATATATATATATAGATAGATAGATAGCTAGATAAATATATATAAATATAGCTAGAAAGAAAGGTATATATATATACATATATATATATATATATATATATATATATATTTATATATATATATACATATATATATATATATATATATATATATATATATATATATATATACGAATATATAGAAAAGGGAGAGATACATATTGAAATAAAGAAAGAATTAGATATAGATATAGATAGAGATAGAGCTAGCGATATATAGACAGATTGATAGATAGACAGATATACATATATATATATATATATATATATATATATATATATATATAGATATATATATATATATATATATATATAAAGATAGATGGATAGATACATTTATATATATATATATATATATATATATATATATATATTGATAGATAGAGAGATAGATAATATATAAAGAGCTATAAATAGATATAGAAATAGAGAAAGGTAGAGATAGAAATAAAGAAAGATATATATATAGAATGATATAGATAGATATATATATATAGATAGGGATAGCGATATATAAATATTTTGATACATAGTTATAGAGATATAAATTAGATTGGTAGATACATTGATATATGTATACATTCAAATAGAAAGACAGGGGACGGCGTGACCTAGTGGCACGGCTCACAACCAGAAGGTGCTGGGTTCGATCCCCATCACAGCACCGGCCGTTACCCCGGGGAAGCAAACCCTTAGAAAATGCAGGAAGAAGCAGACCCTTACATAAAATGCATGCTGAAGTCGGATGCACTGGGCCGACAGGCGCAAAATAAAAACGCACACACGCCTTGGGGAATAGAGAAATAAGGCGAACGCAAAAAAAAAAAAAAAAAAAAAATAGAAAGACAGATACATAGATAGAAAGATAGAGAGATATATAGATATATTGATAGATAGATAGATAGATAGATGGATAGATTGATAGATAGACAGATTGATAGATATATAGATATATATAGAGAGAGAGATAGATAGATACATAGATATATATATATAAATGGATATATAGGTTGTAAGTACGTAGGAAGCTAGATATATATATATATATATATATATATATATATATATATATATTAGATAAGTACTTAGATAGATATATTGATATATATATATAACAGAAAGATATGAGACATATGAATAAATAGATATACATATATATATAAATAAATAGATAGATAGAAAGATAGATATAAAATACATACATACATATATACATACGACAAACAGACAGACAGACATACAGACAGATAGATAGATAGATAGATATAAAGATAGATAGATAGATATATTAATAGTTAGATAGATTGATTTATAGTTAGAGATATATATATAAATATATAGATAGATAGGTAGGCAGATAAATAAATTGATGTTTGTTTTAAAAAATGTATATATATACATTATTTCATTATATATTATATTAATATAAGAAGATACTTAAGTGGATAAAAAAATACATAGGCAGATACATAGATAGATAGATTACATAGATAGATAGATAGATAGATAGATAGATAGATAGATAGATAGATAGATAGATAAATAGATAGATAGATAGATAGATAGATAGATAGATAAGGTTTCCATTATTAACCTTAAGATTCCCGGCAGCCGTTAGCACGGATTTGACGGCTCGCATTCCATAGTCATAGTGACTTTGTGAAGATAGCTGCTCCGAGCACAAGCGGTAAGTTGCTACTATTTTAACGGACAGTGGTCGTGCAATCACAAACCCACAAGAGTATAATGAAATCTCTGATATTAGAGCATAATCTGGTACCATCATCGCCACTGTGCGGAACAAAGCCTGTACAATAGATTTCAATTGATGAAAATAATTTAAATGGCTAGTAAATACATTGTTTTTTCGTGAGTGAGAATCAGCTGATGCAAGTAAGAAAAGCACCACTGCACTCATTGTCCTGCTTCGCCACAACTCTATTTGTGTCTTCAGTTGTCTTTTGGTGTCCTAATTATTTTTATAAAACCGAACATTTCTAATGTCTAAGGATGTTAATATTTATTTTTTTGCAACTCTAATTTGATATTACTCTTGCTTTAATGAATTTTAGTACATGGATACATATTTTATGTCTATAACCTAAGTCCTAGGCAATTGGTTATGTCTTCTCGATAAAGAACCATACATACAAAAGCCATATTAATAGCAAACCAAAAGGACGTGCGAATAAAAGTTATTTAAAAATTCAGCGATTTGCATTGATTGATTGATTAGTAATTATCCCCGACTATTTCTTTGCATATAAAAACATTGATTAGTGCCATAACCTGACTGTCTGTCTTTTTGTTCAAGTAGAATATTGATTAGTACCTTCATCTGATTCTATTTCTCTATGACCGATTGGGTAAAGGCTAAAAGACCTGAGAGACGATCAGTTCTTTTTCGCTTAAGAGCTTGCCAGATACAGAATTTATATAACAGCTCTGTGAGACTCGTTGGGCAGAAGAGGGCCACCTTATAGAATTTGAATCCGGCTATAATTTTGTAACAGCTCTGTGAGACTCGTTGGGCAGAAGAGGGCCACCTTAAAGCATTTGAATCCGCCTATACATTTGTAATAGCTCTGTGAGACTCGTTGGGCAGAAGAGGGCCACCTTATAGAATTTGAATCCGGCTATACTTTTTTTCTGGAAAGGACGTGAAGACTGGCGTGAGTCGGGTATTAGCTTTGCTATAAAATCAAGCTTGGTTAGTCGTCTCCCCAGCGCTCTAAAGGGGATTAATGACCGTCTCATGTGGTGAAAATCACCTTGGCCGGAAACAAACAAGCCTCCATCATCAGTGTATATGCCCCAACTATGAGTAACTCGGAAGACAACAAGGAAAAGTTCTACCACGATGTGGAGACAATAATCGACGATGAAACCAAAGAAATATAAGTTCGTCATTTTTAGTGACTTTTAAGTGTCGGTTTCATGGGATGAAGTAATTTTCAGAAATGACATCTGTAGCTGCAATAGTAACGGGCCTGTACTCTTGAAGGCATGTGTGGCGAACGAACTTATGATTACTAATTCAGTGTTTCGTCTCCCACTTAAATGCACCCACTGTCAAAGCACTGGTGTCTGATTATGTCATTATTCGCAGACCACATCGTCAGGATGTACGTGTGATAAAAGCTATGTATGGAGCAGATTGCTGGATGGACCACATACTAGTGATTTCGAAAATGAACCTTCGTATCCAAGCTCCTAGGCGTCCACAAAACACTATAACCTCAAAACGTCTCAACATTTACGGTCTCAAAGATAATTGCGGACGACAACCATTTGCTCAAACTCTGACAGCTCAGTTAAATAAAATAGACAATGCTATGACTGACTTAGCGAATTCAGTTGGGCCACCTTTATCAAAACGGTTCACTCTACTGCTGTTGATGCTCTCGGTACCTCTAAACGCAACCCTCAGGATTGGTTTGATGAGAACTGAACATTGATCAAGTCCTTGCTACACGAGAAACACCGCACTCACCGTACATACAGTAACTTTGATCAATCTGTGGCGAAGAAGAATAACTTCACAAGAGGCGAATGATATGAGGAATTTTTAGAGTGCTTTTGATCAGATGCACTTGATCATCTACCAGACATATAAATGAATGAGAGCATGGATGATTCTCCGACCGGGCAGGAAACTTGACCTCCTCGCAAACGACAAAAGTCCGGGAGCTGGGGCCATCATAGCAGAGATCTATAAAGCTGGCGGCCAAAATATGGCTGAGAAACTTACTCACTTGTTTTGTGAAATGTGTAAGAAAAAGAGCATCCCATTAGAATTCAAGAAAGCTTCCATTGTTTATTTACATAAACGTAAAAGTAGTCAACAAAAATGTGATAACCACAGAGGTATATCTCTGCTGTGCGTAAGAGGAAAAGTGCTTGCAAGTATTCTTCTCCGTAGACTAAACCTTCACCTGGAGCAGGGGTTACTACTCAAGACTCAATGTGGCTTTAGGAAGAACCGCCGGACCATCGATATGATTTTTGCTGCAAAGCAAATTTAAGAGAAGTGTCAAGAACAGAATGTTTCTCTCTATACGACGTTTTTGGACTTCACTAGGGCCTTTGATACTGTAAATCGCAACGGTATGTTATGACCAATTGTTGGTGCCCGGCAACATTCGATGGTATGCGTGCCCATGTCATTCATCAGGGAAACTACTCTGCCCCCTTTAGTGTTACTAACAATGGGATGTATGCTGGTCCCGGCTCTTTTCAGTATGATGTTTTCTGTCATGCTGTGGAATGCCTAAAGCAATTGCAACGACAGAGTTGAGCTTCATTATCGCACTGATGGTGGGCTATTCAATCTGAGAAGGTTCATGGCCAAAACCCAAATCCACAAGGGAACCAACCATACGTGATTTTCTTTATGCGGATGACTATGCATTAAATTCCAATACGAAGGTTGACATGAAAGAATGTATGAATCTGTTCGCCACAGCTTGTGAAAAATTCGGCCTCACTATCTCTCTCACAAAAACAGAGGTCCTACATCAACCGGTACCAGATATTGCCTGTTCAGAGCCTTAAATAAATGTACACGGCCACTGTTAAAACATGTTAACAAATTCATGTACCTTGGCAGTACTTATCCCAAGTCATCCACATAGAGGATGAGGTGAATATTAGAATAACTAGGGCAAGTGCGGCATTTGGTAGACGTCATAATAAGGTGTGGGATAGGCGAGGGATCAGCACTCAGACATTTGGTAGACTTCATACTAAGGCGGGGGATAAGCACTCAGACATTTGGTAGACTTCATAATAAGGTGTGGGATAGGCGAGAGATCAGCACTCAGACATAAATAAAGATCTGCGCTGCATTTGTTCTACCTACCCTCTTTTATGCATGTGAAACCTGGACCGTCTATAGTCGTCATGTCAGAAAATTAAATCACTTTCACATGCACTTGCCTGCAGAAACTGCTGAGGATTAGATGGCAGGACATGGTGCCAAATACAGATGTGCAAAGCCGTGAAATGATTAGACAGCCGATAAAGTGAATACACAAGTCAACCTCACCACTAAATGCTGCACACTGCGAAACTATGGCCGCTAGGCCTCTAAGCAAACAAAGCAATGGCTCGCCTGGCTCCTCCAGGTCAGATGCAGATGTTGGCCCGCATCGGTTTGGAGAGGAGATGAGCTCCGCCAAGAGACAACTGCCTGAGATTCACCCATCAAGACGCAACCAAAATCAACTATACCGGCTCAGTCGCAATCCGGGTTAACAATGACCGCGCCTACCGTTAGAGCGGTGGTGATATGTCTGCTACTTTTGGAACCATAAAGCTGAGGAAGGACAACCTCATAAAAGGAACATGGAATGTCAGAACACTCACACCCATATGGTAAAATCAACGAGCTAACAAACGAGATGAAGAATTACCGGTGGGACATTCTAGGTATATGCGAGGCTCGATGGAAAAACGTTGGTGAGTTTACCACGAGAGAAGGCAACACGTTCTTCTTCAGCGGCAGTGAGGCCAAACACTTACATGGACTGGGGATACTGGTACATAAAGACACAGTCAGATGGATATTGAGTTGTCGTCCAATATCTAGTCGTTTTATCATATTACGGCCTAAGGCAGCGGCGTTTAATATTACATTAATACAGTGATACGCACCCACTGCAGACTATGAAGATTGTGAAATAGAGGCATTCTATGATCAACTTCAGAGTCTAATAACCAAAAAAAAAGGACATATTGATAGTCCAGGGGGATTGGAACGCAAAAATTGGAGAAGATGCAGTCCATGACTGGAGAGTCACATGTGGCCTGTACGGAAATAAGGAAACTAATGACCGGGGCCTGAGCCTCCTAGAAATTGCACGATGCAATAAGATGCAGGTAGCAAACACGTTCGGGTATAACAAGCCGTCGAGACATTGGACACTGCATAACCAAAACAATGCACAATCAAATTGATTAAATACTGGTCCAGAGGATGTTTAGATCTAGCATCAACACCGACAAAACGAGAAGATTTCCCGGAGCGGATATAGGAAGCGACCAGGATCTTGTTATGATGATTATGCGTCTGCGATTGAAGAGCGTCGCAAAGAAAGATGTGACTAGACTAACGTTTGACCTGAACAAACTAACAGACCCAACAATCATTGAAGTGTTCCAATCAAAGGAGATTTGCTCTACTGTTGGCTCTTAGATAGGGACTGGATACTGATACAGTAACATAATTTATTAACTCTGCACTCATAAATACGGCAACATATATTATGGGGTGCCACTAAACAAAAAAGAAGCCATGACCAAACACATTCTAGACCTTTGTGATAGACGAAGTTCACTGAAAAGCCAAAAACATTCACCTGAAGAGGTCGGCAGATATAAAGAGGTCCAGAAAGCGATGCAGCAAAAGATGAGAGAGGCAAAACAAGCGTGGATATGTGAGCAATGTACAAACATCGAAGACAGATTAGACAGAAATGGCGCTAAAGGAACATACCAGGCGGTCAAATAACTGGTAACACCAAGACAAGGCAGGGACTTTATGATCCAGGATAAAAGCGGCAAGTGCCTTATTGAGGACAATGACGTACATGAATATATGTATATATATATATATATATATATATATATATATATACATATATATATATATATAAATATATATATATATATATATATATATATATATATATATATATATATATATATATATTTATATTCACACATGAATATTCAAACATTTAGAATGTGTAGTATAAATGACAGAGCGACTGCATAAAAAAGGCTTTTGAAAATGGGACTTGCCTTTAAATTATCAGGTAAGTCCGACCGGCCGGCATATCCTGGATTCATTGTAATGAACACAGAACAAGTTGGATCTAACTTTAACTCTGTGCCTTCAAACAGCAGTGTATCTGCACCCGAGTTTATCCCTGAAAGGTTTGCAGTACCAGTATCAATTATTTATGGAACAAAATTAAAAACAAAAATCCACAGTAAGAAAATCGATATTATCAGTTCATAATAATATCCGTTTCTGAATATACTGTGTCACTTGAATCTGATTAAACAGCTAATGACTTTCTTAGAGACAACTTGGTATTCAGTTGTATTGCATTGGATAACGTCGTTATATTAGGCCCTTGAATTCAAAATGTGTTTCTGCTGTAAGAGTCGTCTCATTTCAAAATGGTGGTCCGTGACTGGCAAAGTGCTGCATGGACATCGTGCCTTCATTACCAGTATCACATTCATTCCACTTCGTCTGATTTTTAGCCAGCGTTGGTTCATATTTTATTATTCGGTTTATTACGGTTCTTTGCCTAGCTGGTTTAGGTCAGCGTCCCATTTATCTTCTCTCTGGTGTCGTAGTCATGCCCTCTTAGCGATGTTCCATGTTCTCTTCTTAGGATATCACCAGTGCACCAAATGAAAAACAACAAATCACCTTAAGATTTGAGTGCAAATCAAATTGAAAACTTTGGACCAGACACCATAAACTAGCTGCTACAGGTTTTTATGCAGAAAACAGAAATACAGAAATATATGCAAATATCTTAAATCAGGATGGAATTTTACGTGATTGGTTTGATAAAACCAACAGAATCTAATAATTTCCGTTTTGTTGTTATGCCAAATATATGTTTTTGAAAGGATGATCTTGAACATTCATCGTCCCCTCGATAAACAAGAAGCTTGTCAAGGAAAAGTTAGTTCCAAACCTGGAAAATCAAGTTGCAGAAAATTCGAATCCTGACAGATTAATCAAGGACGTGAATGAACTCAAGTAGATCACAGGAGTGACATTTATTGATCTAAGTGCAATATGCGACATTATAATCCAGAAGAAGATACTTACAAAGTTATAGTCTGTGGCAAATTATTGGCGCATCATCATCATCAAATATATATTGCAGAATATGCGGTTCTATGTCACTTTGGAAAAGGAAAGACGCCAGGACAGAGGGGTGTGTGTGGAGCGCGTGAGTGGGGAGGAGGTGAGTCGATAGCGATATTTAAAAAGAAAGGCCTGGCACAAGCAAGGGTATAAATCACAAATGATGTGTAACATATGTACTAATTACCAACCCATAGGCACAGATGTACCGAAATTCAGTTGTGTCCGAAGAAATGGTTTTGAAGAGCTTGCACATTATTACGCACTTTAATGACATTGCCGTTTATTACCAGAAAGTTTACCTCAAACCAAACCCAGGTGAAAAAAAAGTATGTGCTTTCCACCCGATAAACAGATAGGGAAAAGAAAACTGTTTGATAGCACGCAGTCCTATGCGTTGAACTACCAGGAAACAAAGCGAAAGACCTATGTGATAAATAATACCATCCGATAAGTGACTTGCACAACATGGGGAGCACAGCCAGATGTCCTTCGAAAATCAGCACTCACCTTGTGTTTCTCCGTTGCAAAATACGTTGTGGCATTTTCGTAAAACTCCTACACATGTCAAACTTATTGAAACAACAATAAATGAGACCGGCTGGATAGTTACAGCGTGCCTAAAACCTAATAAACTGAAAATAATATACCCCACCATCGACGTATCACTGCCTGAGACAAGAGGAAGTGCGGCATCAGAAATTCAAAGAGAGAAACTGGCGAATGGCCCAAAGCATCTAATATTTGGACAAGACTGAAATCTAGACAACGTTTCTTAATCAACACAGCTCTCAAAACGACTAGCCTTGGAAAACGAAGCCGAAAAATGAAGTGAACGTATCATTGAAAGCATTTAAATGGACTCCGAACTAGTGTGTCACGATGTCACTAAAAGAGACATGAGACTGTGGAGCAGCACAAAACCTAGACAACCTGATGATATTGCCAAACATTATAGAAACAAGCAATATAGTGGAGAGGGAAAGAAGACAAGGCAGTCTTACGCTGATGGACATTGGAAACATTGTGTTTAATGGGGTGTCCAGGGCTTACCACTAGTAAGTAACAATCTGCACTATTCACAGAGAAGGCACACAACTCCAATATTTTCTTTGTTTGGTGTTTGTGCATTACTGCGAAAACGTGTACATGTTTAAGTGAATGGCCCCTTCCTCGTTATGACGCATTGTGTATTAATATCTACGTGTATTGAGTATGACAACATTTTGTTTCCATAAACGGCGGTAGCTAGGGACTACCATGACTACACGATTCTCCAATATGATGCCGTTGTTTCTTACTTAGCGAACACAAGTTATATACATGTCAACTAACAACTGCTGCAGCTAAACCTAAGTGAGGTACGACAGAGGGGACCCCCTCACCTCTCCCCCCTTAAGCGAAGTAGGGATGAGAACAATGTCAGGGCAAATACAAGTATTAATGATGACGTCAAAATCCCGAAGGGAATACAGTAGAAAGCCCTGGTAGTGGTCAGAACAAAAAACTCTAAATCGGAACATGGAACACTAGAAGTCCATATCAAGGAAAACTTCTCATGATTGAAAAGGAAATGGAAACAAGTATACATATTCGGGATCTTAGAACACAGGTGGGCCGGCACAGATAATTTCAGCACCCACATAGGAGAGTGTATTGTGTATTCTCAGGGAGAGATAGGAGTGGCTATGGCGGAATTGGTTTCATCTTATCGAAAATAACGTCTGCAGAACTGCTTGTGCACAAACCAGTTAATGTTCTTGTCCTCAAGATCAGATTAAAAAGGAAAAACATAAACTTCACAATAATACAAATGCACGCAGCGGTGAAAGAAGAGATAGGCAAGATTTACAAGATACTTCAAATAAAGTAGAGAAAAGAGACATCCTGATAGTCGTTGTGGATTTCATTGCGAAAATAGAAAGCAACAAATTAAAAGAACAAGAGAGAATACTGGGCCCCCTTAAAATAGGGCTCAGAAATGAAAGTAGTGAAAAGATAATTTTCTATGGAAAACAATCTCTCTATCGCAACTACGCTCTTTTAACACCACCAGACGACCAGATGGGAAAAGCAGACATCAAATAGACTAGATTCTAATGCCACAAAGATGGAGGTAAGGTATAATGTCCATGAAGACAAGGTCCAAACTGCAACTCAGACCAATGACTACTAGTTGAGTACATCATGTTAAGACTAAGAAATCTGCTGAAATGCGCTAGTTTAATTCAGCAGGACGTCAACCTAATACTATTAGAGTAAACAATAGATGTAACGAATACGTTTGCGATGGTCATGGCAGTGAAAGAAGATATGACACCAGATGGCCTCGCATCGCATGAAGGAAACATTCTCATTTTATCTTAAAGTAGGATTATATCCAGAAAACGGCACGGAGTTACATCACAAAAAAGATGACGAGTGTCATAGAAGAAAAGGAAAAAGTTAAAGCAATCTGGAATAGAAAGCAGTAGAACGACAAATACAGAAACAGCCAAATAGAGATTAAAAGAGATCTGGAAGTACACAAAAACAAGACATATTGGTAAACTTTCAGCAGAATGAGGGCGCTACAAAAACAAGGTAAAGGAGGAGACACGTTCAAAGAAATAAAATACTGATTGGCGAATTCAAACCGGAATGCATGTCATACATGATAATGATGGAAATGCACTGACAGAAAGCAAGGACATACTAGAGAGATGGAAAGACTACTGCAGAGAAATATATAAAAACACCGGAGACGACTCCAACACAACGCCTACACCACCTGATCCAGAGCTGGAACCTAGTATAGAAGAAGCTCGTTCCGCATTCCAATGTTTGAAGAAAGGAAAACCCAGTGAATTTATTTAAGCAGAGGTGAAGCCAGTGTCAGCATCTATCACACACTATGTAGGATGGTAGGATGTAGGATGGAACAGCGTAATGTGATGAAGTTTCTTGTGAAAGAAGGCGTGAAATCTGCGGAAATTTACAGAAGACTGCAATCACTATACAGTGATGAGACACTCAGCAATAACACATTTGAATCGTGTAAAAGGTTTTAGAGAATAACAAGATTTTGAAATCTTCCTTTTCCTGGAAAATCGACGCACAACCTGTCGCTAAATTGCCCAAGAGACAAATCTTTCTCTGGGTACGGTGAACACTATTATTCATGAACATTGATCTTTTCGGAAGGTTAGTGCACGTTGGTTTTGATCACAAAGGGCGTCCTGCTCCTGCAAGATAACGCTCGACCTCCATATGACTCACCGCACTATGTGCCATGTGCAACAACTTGGCTGGGAGGTATTGCCACATCCACGTTAGTCCAGATCTCGCTCCAAGCGATTTCTACATCTTTGGACTCTTAAAGAATTCCTGGGAGGTCAGCATTTCAGCAATGATGACGAATTGAAACAGACTGTTCTAGGTTGGTTCAGACACACTGACAAATCTTTCTAGGCTCAAGCTTTTCAAGCATTACTTAAACGCTGGGATAAGTTGCGGGAGATTATATCAACAAATAAATACCATTTTGGCTACTTGAAACAAAATGTTTTTCCTTAACCGCTTTGACTTGAACGCCTCAAGTAAATGAAAGTAGTCTTCCTAATATGTATGCATAATACATTTACGTCGTAATTGAAATATGGGCACATCCAAAAATTCCAGTCATTTGGTTAATATTTTAATAAGATAATATATAAATTGTCGAAATATAACGATTCAGGACAAGAGTGGAAAATGTATCACAGAAGCTCAAGACATTCGTGAAAGCTGGACAGAGTACTGTTCGGAACTATATAAGCATGAAGCTCGAGGTGACCCAAGAAATGCAATGTCTCCCGAAGTGAGTCTGTTAGAGGAAAATCAAATGATAACAAGGAAAGAAGTAAATGAAGCCGTGAAAATGATGAAGAAAGGGAAGGATGTAGGTGTGGATAATATCCCAGCAGAGCTCCTAGAAGTGGGAAGTGAGGTAACAATTGATATCCTGACATACATCTGTAATATAATTTGGCAGACAGAAGAGCGGCCCACCAGCTGGACAAAATCACTAATTATACCACTGCCTAAATCAGAAAACCTAAATATGTGTCAGAGCTATCGTACAATGAGTCTAATCAGTCATTCAAGCAAAGGTCTCTTGAGAATAATACTCAATAGACTGAAACCATAGGCAGAGATTATCATTGCCAAAGAACAACAAGCGGGCTTTCGAGCGGTACCATCCAGCTGATATTTAATTTCGGCTAATAAATGAGTACTCAGAGTTTCAACAACAATTCTACCATGCCTTTATTAACTTTAGAAAGGCGTTTGCCAGAGTGTGGCATGCGGCGCTATGGTCAACAATGAGGCATTATAAGTTCAACAGTGATATTGTGAGGGTAATTGCGAACCTTTATGAGCAGGTGACAAGCGCAGTCTCAGTAGAGGGAACGCAAGGCGATTGGTTCCGTACGACGGTGGATGTAAGACAGGGCTGTATACTCTCCACTACACTCTTCAATATATTCTTTGAGAGAATAATGGAGTCGACCTTAGAAGGACATGTTTGCACGGTTAAAGTAAGTGACAGGCTTATCACAAACTTCCGATTTGCTGATGATATTGATATATTGGCAGGCACAGAAAAGGAACTCCAGGAGTTGATTGGTAGATTGGATAGAGCGGCTCAGAGTTTTGGTATGGAAATAAATGCAGATAAAACAAAGCATAGAGGAGTTTAAATGATTTAGAGGCAAATGGTGAGGAACTTGTAGTAAAACGTTTCAAATATCTGGAATCATCGATCAGTATAGAGGGATCGCAGCCAAAGGTAATTGTAAGAATAGCACAAACAACAGCGGCGCTTACTGAAACTTATATGGCATAAACGTTAGACTAATGCGCTCTTTGGTGCTATCACTATTTCTGTATGCCTGCGAGACCTGGACCATTACAGCAGATATCCAGGGCAGAATACATGCAATGGAAATGAAGTGCTATAGAAAACTCCTAAATGTTACATATAAAGATCGTGTCACGAACGTAGAAATACGACAGAGAGTTGAAAATGCTATTGGCCATTTTGAAGATCTGTTCACAACAATCAAAAGACGAAAGATGTCCTGGTGTGGGCACGTCGTGAGGTCCAACGGAATTACCAACTCGATACTCTTTGGTTCCGTGCCGTGACCGAGAGAGCGAGAACGTCCAAGGAAGAGGTGGGTAGACAACATCACAGAGTGGTCAAGCCTTCGACCCGGTGAGATACGACAGGCGGCGACAGACAGAGAAAGATGGCGTGGGATTTTGGGAGTGTCTTCAAGTGTGTACCAATGACCTGATGGGTTACGGGATGAGCTGAACTGAAATTGAATATATAAATTCCAACAGCACGTATTTCTGAATGCAATATAGTAAGGAATTAACCTAATTTTTAAAATAATCTTGTAAGTAAATAATGCAACAGCGACCACTTACGTTTAGTGGGATTGACAGCTACTAGCTTCATTTGTCGGTTAATGAGCTGATTTCTAAGCCATTGCAAGCAAAAGTCTGTTACACAAGCGGAACAGAGTACAAAATCACGCTCTGCGGTTTATAGGCGACGCCATGAAAACAACACCGACAGATGCATGTGAAATTATCTCTAACATCGAACCTCTAAACCTAAGACGAGAACGCTCTGTCGTGGAAATGCGTGAATGATACTTAAGAATGGACACTACGAAGGAGAATAAGAAATTGACACTGAAAGCATAGAATCAAAAATACATTTTTCCTTAAAAAAAAAGACGCAAGGCAATATTGATTAACACCACATGCTTGATGATAGAAGGCTTATGGCGATCATAAATGTTGATGACGACAACCCCCACAGTAAGAACTGTACTCTCTGACCCCATTGCTGACAGGAACACCCTACCATCTTTGCTAAAAACTATCGATTTGGAAACACTAGACTCATACTAACAAAACATATGTCTTCATAAATGAATCTGCCCCCAAGGCTACCACAAACGCTGGATAGGGCGCTGTAATTAAATAATATAATCTACACCAAGAAGAACACTTCTATATCTATGTCCCTTGTGGGGAGATCTGTTCAAATTACGAAGCAGAAATAATAACAATAGAAAAAGCTTTGTGCCGAATAATCTCAGATTTTGAAAGTGACACTATGAATCTTGAGGAGAACGTTGTTTTCGGTAACAGAGTCTGCGCTCCAAGCCCTGGAAAACATAATGTTTCCAGATGTTAATAACATCTACAAATTAATTGATCAATTTGCCCACATATTATGGAGTGGAAGTGGTGCTCTAGTGGATACCTTGCCACGTAAGAGTCCCAGGAAATGAGAAGGCGGATGAGCTGGCCAGAAGCTAGGAAATGCTACCACATCCACTACCTAGTATCACAATGCAGACCTGCAAGCAAATCCTAAAAAATAACTACAGATAGGAGTGTCTAGATCCGTGGGTCACATTACAGACAGGCCGAATATATTTTATACACCAAACAAAACAAAACTCCAAGGAACCAGCCAAGAAACTGAAATGAAGACACCAGAGTTTGATCTTCAAGCGGAGAACAGGCCCATCTCAGCAAACCTATGAATAGATTAGACACACTACGTGAACCAAACTACTGCAGATTCTGCAATGGACACGAAGAGTCAGTCTAGCATCTCCTGACTTTGTGCTCTGAGCTGGTCCATCTAAGGAACCTGCTGTTCCCACCACACCCCACCATCACAACACATCACTACAGCAATTAAGGAGGACGTGTGCTTTAGTCCGGGAGGCATTGGGCTATCAACAGCTGCCAGCTCACAACTAAATGTATTATATCATCAACTTAGTCGAAGGTTTTAAATAGTATTAGCCGATGTCTATTCTTTTCTTTATGTACTTTTTTCACGTCATTTTTAAAAGTATGCAAAATGGTAATGCATAAATGACGTAAAGTAACAACTTTACTTTGTTCATGTTAATCTTTGTTTGAACACTGTTACAATGGTGGGCTTACCTCTCTGTATAGTAAGAATTTGCTGGGCAACAACTGATAGAACTTCTAAGTCGATTCTATTGAACTCATCAAAACAAGACCAAGCTCCACACGAAGCTAAACCCTTGAAAAAGATGAGCAAAAATTGGCTACTTAATTACAGCAAATCAAAAAGGTAAACAATTTTTATAGTCAACTTTGTTATGCAAACATCAACATTCATATAAAAATACTAGCTTCATGGCTTAACAAAATGATTGGTCGCAGGTTAATCATAATTAATTATACATTTCTCGAAGTTCTGAGTGCCATACAATTCGATTCTTCAAGTAAAACTAAACATAATAAAGTGATAAAATTAATAGGAGGAAAAAGATAAAAGTGGGTAATGTAGGAATAGACTAATCTCTATTTGCCACACATGAAGAGGGCGAAATTGTACTTCAGAGTAATCTAAGAAACAAAACAAGTATTGCTCGTCACAATGTCCCCCTTTCTGGTTCGCCATTTCTATTAAGGCGGGGCTGCCCAACAGAAAAAAAACGAGGATTACAAAAAAAACAACAACTTACAACTGTATTTTCTGGTAATAAACGTTACTATTTGACATAACAACAAACAAAATCACCATGGGTGTCACAAATGGAGCCCGATCATTGGTCTGAAATTGCATGTCAAAGAAATAGCTATAAACAAAAAGATGATCGCAAACTCTATACACAACGTCATAATATGTTATTATGTGTGGACGTACTCCAAAGTTTGATTTGATTTGAAGAAAGGAATTCCCAATTTCACAAGTGTTTAGGTTAATGGCAAGATATTACATGTTCGCCAGACAGTATAGCCGATTCGCAGAAATACTATATGCTGTAAATCCCCACACGGAAATGTCCTTTGTAAATCTCTGATCCCTTATAGCCCAATTCCTTGAAACACTACTCTTTGAATATTTTAATTATTCCCGTTACTTGCATATCGTATATTATAATGTTCCTTCGCTATTTCCAAATGACCAAATTCCCGTATATTGGTCTGAATGTAACCAGTTATCTCCTTCAGTTTAAGAGACTCTTATACAGATCCTACATCTTTTTCCAAGGTTTTGCCAGTTTTTAGTGTTGTATGAATGATGATTGTCTAATATGAAAACATCTTTCAACATCATTGCCAGTCCCACTATTTTGTGTTCTTCTACAACAAATTTAAAATTGATTTCAGGCTGGACTAGTTAGTAGTGCAGTGCTACGTCTGATAGTGATGTGGATTTTCTAAACATTTTCATGTAAGCCTTGGTGTTCTTTGTGATACATCAATTACTTTACAATGTTTTTTTTCTTTTTCAGATACATTTTCTGGTCTGGTACAATGAATGTGCCTTCACATGTTTGTTTTACCTTTCCTAGTTAATGTCTTTCCCGTCTTTTAGCTTGTGATATCATTCTTTGAGTAACATTAACATCCGAAAACGTAACTGTTGTATAACATCATCTGCACATAATCGATTCTCTCTAACTATTTATGCTGTCTTGCAAAAAGCATCTATGAAATTGTACATTCCACTGATGCCATATTTGCAGATAAATCTATTTGCTCATCCAGGCTTATTAAGGATACTTAAGTGAAAAGCCGGCCACCGTGAAGGAGCTAGGTCGTTACAACGTATAACCCGTAGTTAGCAATGCAAACACAGGTCTAAGAAAATCTGAAAACACGTAAGAGAGGACCAAAAATAGGAATGTGTATTGTCCGTTCACTTCATCAAGCTGTAAAATAGGGCCACCTGATAACAGAGCAGCAGCTCTGAAAATATAATTATATTGGATGTGACAGATGGAAAAACACTGGGTACAACCAGAACGATAAATACATTTTCATACATTCAGAAGGCAAACAACATGTAAGAGGCATTGGTATATTGTTAAAAAAAGAACTAGAAAAATACATATGTCGAAACTGGACACGCAACGATCGAATGATGCTATTGAAAATCAGAGCCAGACCATTTGGTATGTCCATTCTACAAACTTATGCACCAACCTCAGATTACATCGTAGAACATTTATAGGAATATTATGAAGACGTGAAGCAGTTACTTAACAGAGTGGCTTCAACAGATATATTAATTGTTATGGGTGACATGAATGCTAAAGTAAGAAAAGGGGAATATACAAACATCAGGGGAATATATCGAATTGGAATAAAGAATGAAAAAGGAGAAAGGCTGATAAAATTCTGCGAGAAAAACAAACTTAATATTTGTACCACTTCTTTTTAAACACCATATTAAAAAATTATATACATCCACAATTCCAGGTGATAGGGCAAGAAATCAGATTGATTTATGATCAGACACAAATTCAGAAATATTGTCAAAAACACAAAGACATACGCAGGAGCAGACATCAACTCAGACGACAATACATTTTGTATGACAGTGCATATACAACTCAACATTACAGAGAACCAAAGAACAAAGACAATTAATAAAGACAGGTTATCGTTTAAGAAACCATATACACAGCAAATGTAACAGGTAGCAGTAACGAAAGAGTATGGCAACTTGCAATAGGAGAACAGGGAAAGAAACACAGAGTGGAGAATACACGCTATATGGTAACGTCTAAAAACCAATATGCAAGTAACAAATATTTAGTTACCAGTTAAATAAAAAGATAAAGAATGTTCAGACTTTTGAACAATAAATCTAATGAGACACAATTGAAATACTACTGAATATAAAGGAAGAGAGAACAAGAAGTAAAGTAGAGAGAGAAATTTCAGAAGAATAATTTGGTTTTCGAAAGTTTAATGGAACAAGTGAAGTAATTTTCTGTTTGTGAACTGTGATACAGACATATATAGAAATGCATAATGCCATTTATATTTACTTCAAAAACTACCAGAAAGCTTTTGGACAGAGTTCAACATGAGAAATTAATTAAATAAATAAATAGGTCTAAATGGTAAATATATAAGACCGCTTAAGTAATCTATACTGGGAACAAACTGGTACAGTTAAATCATGAAAGTTATACTCTCCATATATAGATGTGAATAGTGGAGTGTGACAGGGAAGTATACACATCGTATATTTTTAAAATATTTACACAGAACAAATATTCAAACATATATAGGGCATTGGAGGAGTGGCAATGAATAATCTTAGATATGCGGTTGATACAGTTATGATTGGACAAATTTTACAAGAATTACAAGTGCTTGTGACAGCAATATACAAAATGATTCAAGAGTTTGGCTTAGACATGAACATAAGGAAAACAAAGATTGTGTATACATAAGAGATCAACAACTTGAACAGGTACAGAGTTTATCCTATCTAGGTCATATAATAAAGGAAGAATGCATCTGTAAAAAAGACATCAGAAAGAGAAAATGAATGACCAAGATAGTATTCGGTAACATACTACAAATACTGACATCCAAATAGATAAATCAGAATTTGAAAATGAGAATTGTCAGATGTCATGTATAATCGTCACTACTTTATGGCGCAAAAACATGGACAATGAATAACAAGTTGGAAAAGAGTATTGAGGCCTTCGAAATGTGGGTATATACAATATTGGGTTGCATTTCGTTAAAAGAAAAGTACACACGTTTGGAGGTATTTAAAAAGTTGGGGGTAAAAAGTGAATTAATGACCAAAATCAAGGTTAAACAGTTTCGTTATTTTGGTCACATAACAAACCATACCTCCTTGTTGAAGACCATACTGGAGGGTTGGATGGAAGGCAGTTATTCAACGTTTTAAGTGGGTGGAAAACATCAGGAGATGGACTGGAAAAAGCCTTTCAGATTACACCATTACAGCAAGAGAAAATGTACACTGCAGATCCATGGCAGCCGACCGTCTCTGCGGAGATGGCTCTTAAACTGAATTGAACTATTTGCTCTCTACTTGAAAATTGAAAATCAAACAGTACAGTTTGAACATTGAAGTAATCTATTCGGACAAATTGTACCAGAATCGTCTGAAATATGACTTAGTGTAGGATCGATCCTTTGCCCTAGCCAGATAACATGGAATTACAGTTATTCGTATTGTACTATCACTGTTTCGTTTCTCATAACACTGCAGCATGCTATGTTTTGTAAAGAGATGTCAATGGACCTCTATTCTATGAGATATGCAGCTAGTCTCTTTGTCATTACATAGTGTGAAGCGTATGACATATGAGCCGTGAGTTTTGTTTCCAATCTCAACGTACCAGATTCAAATCACGTTATGCTCCAAGTCTACACAGATGAATATGAAATATTTCGGAACTCCCGCGGGAGCTACGAAATTCCGAATATGTCGTCCTCAATTTAGATAAAAAAGGACATTGATCATATATGGTTCTTCCCATGTGCGTTGAAGTCGGTTCTATTGACCATTATAATTTAATATTGCGTTACAGAGACAAATATCTGTCTTTCAACAATGAGCACTTTAATTTACCAGAAGTTACTGATTTAAAAAATCAATTCCATTATTTGTGGATATATATTCCATTTGCGTTCTTCGATAATTTACTTATGTCTTTTCAATCATGCACTTTTCTTTAGACGATGGGCTCTTGAGGTTACCTTCTCTGTACAATGAGCAACACACTAAACAATTTACAATGTGATTTCTGGAAAACATTTAGTATTTACATCATTGTTGGGATGCCTAGTATTGCAATCCGCTGTTTGCTAACTAACCACCATCTAAATCTCGCCCCCGGCCTTTTATTTTTCTCGCAACCCCCTCCCCCTCCCCCCGCCTTTCATTATGATGAGAAGGATCTTATATTGCGGATAAAAATAGGTTAAAACATTATATGTTCTTCCCATCTTTTTGAAACCAGTGATATTTGATTTACCTGCGTGTTCAAACATTCTTTAGATATTTGATTTACCTGCGTGTTCAAACATTCTTTAGATATTTGATTTACCTGCGTGTTCAAACATTCTTTAGATATTTGAAGATTGCCATCCTCGTCTTCTGAGTTATCTTTTTAATACTGCATTGACCTTATTTTATATAGACTGCAATAAGCAGGACATTTTGATGTTGTTACACTCCTGCAATTCGCTCTTTTCTGCATCTACTGCTTTCGTATACTATGTCTAGATTATGGGCATGATTCTTCTGTTTACTACTACTTCTTTGACGTGAGAACAGCATGCCTACCTTTTAATTTCAAATGCTCTGCGGCATTGATTTTTAGCCTCTTCCATAGGTATATGTATTTGATTTGCTTCTCCAATGCTTTGGGCATTATCATTTTTTATAAATCTTCTCATACTCCTTTTTAGCAGGAGGATGGAAACCTAAGTGTATCTTGCTGTCTTATATATTAGATAGACAAATTCATATTATGGCTCAGACTTTTTAAGGTCGTATATGTAGTGACATTGCACTTTGATTTGCTCCCACACTGCTGTCGTGATCTATGAATCGTGTGCTTTAATCAGTTTTTAGAACATTTATTTTTATCTTACAGTTGATGCTCTGGAATCAGTCTGTTGGACAGGCCTGGTCACGTCCAAATAATCATCTACTGTATCCTACACTTTTGAACTTGTGAATTGAACCCACAGCCTTCAGATTGTCAAGTCACTGTCTTATCCATTCAGACAGTATGAACGGGTGATAACACTTTTAATAATTATCTGTATTAATTTGCAAGTATATATTCTGTTTTCCCACAATCAACATAAGGTTATATTCCCCTATTTCCTCAACGTCTGTTTTCGACTTTCCTTTGATACATAATTGTTTCAGTTGGTCTTATAAATATGCATTCAAAGAGCCTCTGCGGTACTTTGACAGCTTAGAATTGGCTTCGTTACCTGATATGCTTTAGCTCTGTAATAATTTCTCTATATCTGACCATTTAAAAATTGTGCTGCACATCTAATTTAGATTTAAATGACCAAGTAACTCTGGTCACGATAATCTGGTATGATGATGATGAATCAGGTCAGGTCAGGTCAGGTCATCCCGTAATCGATAAGATGTAACTGTCCATGTCTCACAAGCATAGAGGAATATCGACAGGACCAGTGTACGCATTAATTATATTTTCGTGCATAGTGCTAACCGTTTACCTTGCCAGATTTTGTTAAGCCGTGCATGCGCCGCTATTGTCTATGCTGTTCTGGCCAACACCTCACATTTTGATCCTTCATCAATGACAATCGACCCTAGATATTTAAAACGGTCAACCACTTCAAGTTCCTGACCGTTAGCGTTTACTGTTGAAGCCCTTGTCGTTGTTGGTCATAAATTTTGTTATTCCAGTGTTTATCTCCATACCATAGTCAAGAGCTGTTTCATCGAGTCTTCTGACCTATTTCTGGAGTTCTGCTTCTGAAAACGCCAACCCGTTGATATCATCTACAAAACGAAGGTTGGTAATCGTTCGGCCCCCTATCTTGACAGTACCAACGTGACCTCCAAGTGCCTCACTCATAATTCCCTCAAGGAATATATTGAAAAGAGTTGGAAAGAGTGTACATCCCCTGTCTCACACCAACTGATGTGCGAAACCAGTCCCCTCGCCTCCCGTTCACAAGACCTGCGATGGACGCCTTGTCATACAGGTGTTCAAGGACCGTTATCATATTTCAGTTGATTTTATACATCCTCGTGGTGGCCCATAGCGCTTTATGCTATACCCTATCAAACGCCTTGTTAAAATTCACAAACACATTATACAATGTTTGCTGCTGTTCTAGATATTTCTCGCTTCGCAGTCTTAAATTAAATATTTGTTCTGTAGTGCTTCTTCCCTGTCTTCTTCTTCTTCTGCGTACGCAGTCAGACAGTAACCATTATTTTTTCGAAAAAAGCGGCGGTCATCCTGAGGCTGTCGCCACTGCCATAGAGCTTGTCTTGCAGTTCCACTGGTAATGGCCACATCTGCTCTCTCTGATCCTCGTATGTCGGGCAGTTCTGCAGCAGATGTTCAGCGGTCATTTTACCAGTACCGCACGGGCATTCGTCGGTACACCCTATCTTCAATTTGTTGAATAGGTGGTACCTCAGTCTGTTGTGGCCAGTGCGAAGTCTGAAGACAACGACCTGCTCTCTTCGGTTCAACTGGTAATAGGCATCGTTTTTGGTGTAACCAGTATGTTCGGTTTCCCATTTGGTCATGTATCTGGCTTTGATAATCCGTTTTGACTCTTCGTACGTCATACTGGTATCTGTTTGTGGTAGTCTTGCACCTTCTATTGCCAGTCTGTCTGCCTCTTCGTTGCCTTAGATGTTGCAGTGTGACGGAACCCACTGTACCACTACCCTTTTTGGTGCGAACTGCTGGCACAGTTTGCAGAGTGCTGCTCTTAAGTCATTAAGCTCAGTGTTTTTCTGGCTTTTTAGCGCTGTGACTACGGCGAGAGCATCTGTCAGCAGGACTATATGGCTCTCATTTTCACTGTGTGTCACCATTTCTTCCACTGCCGCCCTCAGTGCCTCTGCCTCCGCTCTGAAATTGCTTGTGTACTTACCAGTAGCGAATGACAGTGTTATTTTTCTGCCATTTGGTAGGTTAAGGAATGCTCCTGCCCCTCCGTTCTGTGTAGTGATTGTTACAGAACCGTCGGTGTATGCATGGGTCCAGTCCATGCTTGGGTAGCTTTTCGTTATGAAGCTTAGGGTAGTATCTCTCCTTTCTTTTTCAGTCTGGCAGTTTTTGTTTGCAATACCTGGTATATTTTCTACCACCTCTGGAAATCTATGCTGCCTCCAGGTAGGTTTTCGTACAGTAGTGATGGGTTTTGGTGTTGTTAGTGCGTTTATGGGATCTTCGTGCATCTTTGCTTTGGCTATTTCTGCAAAGTTTCTCCGCTTTAGTTTCCCATTTCCCAAATTGTTTAGTCTCTTCGGAGTTTGTCTGACTGCAGCTGGGCTCTGCAGTCTCTTCTATCGGTCATGGATTGCAGTTTTGTAATCTTTTCAAGTTCTACAATTGGCGTTGACTTAATGCACCTGTTATAATTCTCATGGCTTGGTTTTGAAGTTTGTTAACTTTATCGAAGTTCGCCTTCGCTGCTGTTGTCCATGCCGCAATGCCATACTCGAGAACTGGTCTCACTCTTCCAGTATACAGTTTCTTTAGTATGCCTTCGTCTGCTCCCCAGCTTGTGCCAGCAAGTTTCCTCATGATTGCCATTCTTTCTCTGGCTCTCATTCGGTTTCTCTCAATCTGACTTTTCCATGTCATGCGCCGATCAAATGTGACTCCCATATAGGTTGGGTTGTCGTTTGGCTGCAGGATTTTGCCATTTAGACTTAATTTGGTACTTTGGGGTTTTAAGGAAAGCGAGAATATTGTGCATGTGGTTTTCTCCTCGTTTATTTTGACCAGCCATGAGTTCGCCCACTCTTCCAGCGATGTTAGGGCCGTCTGCATCCGATATCTTGCTATGGTGAGATTCTTTTCAGAGGTCCACATAGCCAGATCGTCTGCAAACATTGAGCTATAGACTCTTCTTGGTATATTCTCTGTAATATCGTTTATATATACCAGGAAGAGTGTGGGTGACAATACTCCCACTTGGGGTACTCCCTGCTCGAGTGTCACCTTTTTGCTCATCTGCCCTTGTACTTGGACTCTGGCCGTTCTTTGTTTGAGGTAGTGGTTGATCCACTTGTACATCTTCCCACAGACATCACTTCTTCTTAGCTTGACTCTAAGTCCATCTTTCCAGACTTTGTCCAATGCCTTTTCCAGATCCACCCAAACAGCTACTGTGTGTTTCTGTGCCTGGTAGGCATCTTCTGTCTCCTGGGCTATGAGGATGACCTGGTCCTCAGTGGATCTGTGCTGTCTAAAGCCGGCTTGTGTGGAATTAGTATTCGTTTTTCTTCCAGATGCCACATCAGTCTGGTGTTTATCATCCGTTCCATCAGTTTGCCGACACAGCTCAGTAGGCTTATGGGCCTGTATCCATTTGGATCTGTTTTGTCCTTTCCTGTTTTTGGTACTGGTACCAGTATTGCATCTTTCCATGCCTGTGGTACAATTCCCCTTTTCCAGCTTTGGTTCAGGACCGATAGCAGTTTCTTCTTCGCTGTTTGGCCCAGCCCCATCAGCATTTCGTTTGTTATCCCGTCTTTTCCGGGAGATTTCCTTTTCTTTAGTGTTCTCATAGCCTCTTCCATTTCGCGCATTGTTAGTTTGGCCATCATGTGCTCTTCAGGAGCCGTATTCATGTTTTCGTGTCCCTTTAGCTCTTCGCTAATGTATGTATGCTTATCTGCAGGGACCTCGATGTGGTTTGCTCTGGCATAGTGATCGACAAAGGCGTTTGCGGCTTTCTTACCTATGATCAAGTTCTCGCCCTGCTTGATAGTAATTTGTTTATTTGACGGGGTTTCGTCGTTCATGGCTCTGATTAGCTTCCATAGCGTGTTCCCGTCTTTGTCCAGGTTTAGACTTTCCGTTTTATTTTTCCAGCTTTCTCTTGCTGTTTGCTTGAGAGTGTGTTTGTACTTCGCCGCGGCGGCTTTGAGGGCGATGTTTGCTTCCATGGATTTTTCTCGCTCTGCCATGTTTCTAGCATTTGTTACTGCATCTTCCACTTTCTGCAACTCATCATTCCAGTAGGGCTTATAGTTTTTCCTAGCTCCTCTTGGGATGGTTTCAGTGGCGGCTTGCATTATTGCCTTGCTTAGGCTCTCAACCATGGGCTTCATTTTGGTGTTTCGTGTGTTGATGGTTTCACACAGCCCATCTGTCAGGATTGCAAATCTGTCCCAGTCGGCTCGTTTGTAATTCCAACGTGGGAGCGGTTTTGTTTCCTGTGGGCCTACTTCCATGTCAATGGTTAGCCTGATCGGCCTGTGGTCGCTACCTGCCAGTTGGTTTAGCACCTGGCGGTCTATTTTATGGTGTATGTCCTGTGTGGAGAAGGCCAAATCTGGAGTCGAGGTGGTATGCCATGTTCTTGAATAGAAGCTAGGGCTATCCTCCGGCCTATTGATTAGGGAGAGATTTGCATCTATCTCCAAATCTTCCACTTCGTCACCTCTGCTGTCTGTGTCAGAGTATCCCCATCTCTCCGAGTGGACTATGCAGTTGGAGTCTCTGACCTCCATACTCGAGAGCGATAGGTCTCTATTTGGTGGTCCGTACAGATTGAAAATGCGGAGCTTCGTCTCTTGAGCCATTATGTCAACTCCTACAATTTCTGCTTGTCCGGTGTGATTGACAGATACCGCGCTACTCGGTATGCAGTTTCTGGTCAGTATCAGGACCCCTCCTTTGTGGCCTTCTCTATCTAGACGGAAGGTCTGGTATCCTCTGATTGAGAATTTATGGTTATTGTTGAGGTGCGTTTCCTGGATACATGCCACGTCAATCTTACCTTCATGCAGGTGGTGTGTTAGGGAAAGTTTTTTGTTAATGACTCCCTCCGCATTCCACTGTAGTATTTTTAGGGTCTTGAGGTCTTGGCCAATAGAAGTTGCCCCATAGCCATGTGCCTTGACTCCACGACACATGGGTGGGTGACCACCAGTAGTCAAGGGTGGGCCCCTTCGAGGCGTGAGGCCTGGCACTATCGCTGCCTGGCGGGACTCCGCAGGATGAGCGCCATGCGTTTTTCTAATAGGTTGTACTTCCATCATGCTGCGATTTACGTTGCACTGTTTTGTTAGGCTTGCGGCCCCGTGCATCCGATTTCAAATGGCGTTTCTGTTGGGATGCCCTCCTTAGCCTTTGGCTGTCCCCAGCCTATCTGCAAGGCAGCAGTTGTTTATGATCAGAGTTGTCTCTCTTATGGAAGTTGTCTTACCAGACTATCGAGTCTTCACTACTCGTGTCTATAGGGTGCAATGATGATATGTCAGATGATATATGAGATGGACTGGTTTACCCGGAAGAGAGGCAGTCCAGTGTGTCTGTATCCCAGGATCGTCACGTCCTGCCAGAAACGTAGCATTTGCATGTGAGTGGGGTATCTCTTTTTCCCTTTATTTTCTTGGCTTCTATGCAGGGATGGTACGCCTAGCAGTCCCCGCCACCTGGGGTGTTGACACAGTGGGGCAGGTGTGCAATGTCCGCTGGTCTGCATCTCTTCTGCGTCCAGCATGATAGTTATATGGCTGATAACGTACAGAGGTAGATATCGTAGCCGACGTGCATTTAGCCAGAGGACAAGCCTGGTAATGTCACAGAGATGTTGTTCGCCTGGTGTGCGGACAGCTCTCATGGTCATTGGTTGAGTCTCGACAGTTCACAGTGAGGTGGCTGCTCTACTGTTTTCGACACCCCGACCAGGTACTAAGTCTTTAGTTGGTGGTTTCGCACCCCATTGCCGTATAAGGTGAGTATCAAGCAGTTGTCCGCCCGCTTTGATCGGCGGACGGCAAGGACGTCTTGCTGCGGCTCTACCGGATATGGCTGGGGCGCAAGCCCCAGGTCCCGAGCATGTAGGAGCCTCCCATTGCAGTGGTGCTGAGATTTTGGGCGGGATTGCGGCTTACAAGAGTTCGGCCGTAATCCCCCACATGGTAGCCTCGCGCCATTGGCTTATCAGCCTGGTACGTGAACCAAAGTGTCTGCGCCTCCTCTCGATATGAGCTGGTTTTCCGTAGCAACGCCCTGTCATTAGTAGGGTAAAACTGACCTGTCTTCAGACTTCCCTGTCTGAAACCTGCTTGCTCCTCAGTAATGATGTTCTCTGCTTTGGGTATCAATCGATCGAGGACTAATCTAAGCATGACCTTGCTAGGGTGGCTGATGGGGCTTATTGTTCATTAATTTTGGCACAGCTTTATGTTTCCAAACTTATGTAACCTGCAATTCGTGCATAAGTCCGGCCAGTTTCCTGTCGCCCATATTTTGTTGCACATATGTGTCCGGCCTTCCACCACTTCCTCTCCACCTGCCTGTAAGAGCTCTGCTGGTATATTGTCCACGCCGGCCGCCGTCCCTCTTCGCAATGTCTTTACCGCTGCAGTTACCTTACTTCGTTATCAGTTGGTTATCCTCTATATTTGTTGGTGTTAGGGGGAATTATTTTTCTCATTTTCGTTTCGTCCTTCATAGCTATAAAGCTCGGAACAGTACTCTGGATATCGTGCCAGTACCTCATTTTGCTCAATAACACACTAGCCGCATTTATCATGGATCATAAAGTACCTGCTTTGTCTTGGTGTTACCAGTTCTTTGACAACATTGTATGCTCCTTTAGCATCATTTCTGTTTAGCCTATCTTCGATGTTTGTACATTGCTCACATATCTACGCTTCTTTCGCCTCTCTCATCTTTTGTTGTATCGCTTTCTTGACCTCTTTATATCTGCCTACCTCATCCCTTTGGTTGATTGTGGTTTTTCAGTGACCTTTTATCACATAGGTCTAGAAGTTGTTGAGGGTGAGTGCCATTCTTAAAATACCTTAGACACTTCTTATGTTATTGTTGTTTTTATAAGTCCAACTCTTCTTTGTGAACCTCTTACGACACTCCCGATAGGTTACAGTGTTACTATTCTGGACATCCCATTTGGGTTCCGTAACACACATGTGGGGAAATGTTGTCAAACGTTATTTGTGCTAAGTTGAGTTAACTCTTGACGTTTCTATGGCAATGGGTTACAGTGACTCTTCTTACATCACGAGACGTAGAACAGAGAATCAACCATGGTCTTCTTGCCTTAATGTAATGCGACGTTCACCATGTTGATTACGTTGTCGATCCACACCTCGTCTGATATATTTATGTTCTTTTAAATTACAATTCTTCTCTAATGAGGTGTCATTGAATCTTAAAAGCAATAGTAATATTGTTATTTTTTTTCATGTTCAGCCATTCAAATACAATAAAGACATCTTTCTCCCTATCCATATTGATAACGTCAGAAAAACACTCAAATAATCCCCATATGTCGTCCTCATGCCTGTTTCCGGAATCACTGTATGGATGTTTGGGAGATGTTGGTCTATGTATCACTTGACCTTGATTAATCTTTGCTTCCTTCAGACTTTTTAATGACATCATGATATATTCCCCTTTCTGGCAGCTCATTAAGAAATATATTCTGATCATTTCTTTAGAGTATTCGTAGGAGTGATGCCTAACGTGCAAACCGCGCCCGTATCATAAGAGGTAGAAACAGGGAGAAGTATCGGTTTTACCCCCAACGGTCGCTTTTGAAAGGGACAATACACTGCTTTGACTGGTCTAGTGAACTGGCAAGCAATATAATATTACTAACAGAGACATCGAAGGAGCTTAATCGAACTTATCGCTACGGAATACGTGCTGCAAATGCTAAGAAATACGGATTAGACACTCAACTGAATTGACAAAATTAAATGTTTCAAATTTGGAAGAAAGGAACAGAGCGTATCAAATCTATTATTATTCGAATCCCATTTGTTGTTTTTCTGTTGGGGGTGATATAAACAAACATAGCCAGCACACGACGTGGTGACTGCAGTGGCGAAGCGGCCTGTAGTCCTCAGTCTTCAAAACCCCTCGACTATCCCAGCAATGGGAAAAATGTGACAGTTTGTTGTTGTTGTTTTTAAAAAAAATACATAATACTGAATATGGTTTAATAATAACAACCGCGATCTTCCAACATAGGAAAAGTCATATCATTACCTGGCAACTCAGACATAGGATCCCAAATCTATTACCTATTAACAATACACCGCATAAGAAATATAACATAGTTTAGAGCAATACCATATGTCTGATCATCTACCAGTGGTAACTATACAAACACCATCATTTAGCATAACTATGAAACTAAAATAGTCAATAATTGGCACATATTTAAATACAAATTAGATACACCGCTATTAGAAACGAAATTTTTACGAAATTGCTGCGATTTTGGGACAATAATTAAAGAAACTGAAGATATAAACACTGCCTTCTTTAACAAAGCTATGACTCGATTAGAAATTGGAAAAAAAGAAAACTTTATTCAAGACAAAGACATAAATTAAACGGCTTTGTAGAATGCTCAAGTTAGAGAATCAAAACTGACTAAAATAGAAAAGAAATGAATACAAAGGACACCCCGACTGTGGTATGGGGGACATAACAGCTAAAGCAATTCTTCTTCTTCTTCTTCATCGTACGCAGTCAGACAGTAACCATTATTTTTTCGAAAAAAGCGGCGGTCATCCTGAGGCTGTCGACACTGCCATAAAGCTTGTCATGTGGTTCCACTGGTGATGGCCACATCTGCTCTCTCTGATCCTCGTATGTCGGGCAGTTCTGCAGCAGATGTTCATCGGTCATTTTCCCGGTACCACACGGACATTCGTCGGTTCCACCTATCTTCAATTTGTTGAATAGGTGGTACCTCAGTCTATTGTGGCCAGTGCGAAGTCTGAAGACAACGACCTGCTCTCTTCTGTTCAACTGGTACTATTCATCGTTTTTGGTGTAACCAGTATGTTCGGTTTCCCATTTGGTCATGTATCTGGCTTTAAAAAGCCGTTTTGACTCTTCGTACGTCATACTAGTATCTGTTTGTGGTAGTCTTGCGCCTTCTTTTGCCAGTCTGTCTGCCTCCTCGTTGCCTTGGATGTTGCAGTGTGATGGGACCCACTGTACCACTACCCTTTTTGGTGCGGCCTGCTGGCATAGTTGACAGAGTGCTGTTCTTAAGTCATTAAGCTCAGTGTTTTTCTGGCTTTTCAGCGCTGTGACTACGGCGAGAGCATCTGTAAGCAGGACTGTATGGCTTTCATTTTCTTTATGTGTCACCATTTCTTCCACTGCCGCCCTCAGTGCCTCTGCCTCCGCTCTGAAATTGCTTGTGTACTTACCAGTAGCGAATGACAGTGTTATTTTTCTGCCATTTGGTAGGTTCAGGAATGCTCCTGCCCCTCCGTTCTGTGTAGTGTTTGTTACAGAACCGTCGGTGTATGCATGGGTCCAGTCCATGCTTGGGTAGTTTTTCGATATAAAGCTTAGGGTAGTATCTCTCCTTTCTTTTTCAGTCTGGCAGTTTTTGTTTCCAATACCTGGTATATTTTCTTCCACCTCTGGAAATATATGCTGCCTCCAGGTAGGTTTTCGTACAGTAGTGATGGGTAGTGATGGGCTTTGGTTTTGTTAGTGCGTTTATGGGATCCACGTGCATCTTTGCTTTGGCTATTTCTGCAAAGTTTCTCCACTTTAGTTTCCCATTTCTCAAATTGTTTAGTCTCTGGTGCATTGGATGGTCAGTCAGTATTCGGAGTTTGTCTGACTGCAGCTGGGCTCTGCAGTCTCTTCTGTCGGTCATGGATTGCAGTTTTGTAATCTTTTCAAGTTCTACAATTGGCGTTGACTTCATGCCTCCTGTTATATCTCTCATGGCTTGGTTTTGAAGTTTGCTAACTTTATCGAAGTTCGCCTTTGCTGCTGTTGTCCATGCCGCAATGCCATACTCGAGAACTGGTCTCACTCTTCCAGTATACAGTTTCTTTAGTATGCTTTCGTCTGCTCCCCAGCTTGTGCCAGCAAGTTTCCTCATGATTGCCATTCTTTCTCTGGCTCTCACTCGGTTTCTCTCGATCTGACTTTTCCATGTCATGTGCCGATCAAATGTGACTCCCAGATAGTTTGGGTTGTCGTTTGGCTGCAGGATTTTGCCATTTAGGCTTAATTTGGTGTTTTGTGGTTTGATTGAAAGCGAGAATATTGTGCATGTGGTTTTCTGAAGCAATTCAATCGTATGAATTGAATAGAAATAAAGAACAGAATGAGACAAAAATATACTAGTATACCAATATGGTAGAAAAAAAAGGAGTAAAATAAGGCGTGATATATACACAACAATATCGCTTCTAGGTCGTACAGGAAATGTGTATGCACAAATACACGAAATAGGATTAAACCTGATCGTAGCATCTAGGATGAGCAAAGATCAATTTCAATTCCATAAGAAAAAGGCATGTGCAGAAGCATTACTGACATGTAAACATTTAAGCGAGAGACCCTCCCGAAGATCTAGCAAACTCTCCACTGTTAAAAGATGATTAAATATAAACCATTTAGATAATACAGGAGCGTTGGACCATATAATAATAATAATAATAATAATAATAATAGTATTCTTATGCGACCAGGGAGCATCGCGTCGAATGAACACATCCATGACCGCGTCTGATTGCCGCGTCCCAGGTGGCCTGCAGTTCTGTTGGAGAAGTGGTGATCTGGTTTAGCCAGGTGTTGCGATGGCCGCCCCGAGGACGTCTTTAGGATGAGCACGGCTTCTTCCCGTAACTCACCCCCACAACCTGCCGGAACATCTCGTTGGCTTTGATTTCCCTGAAAAAATGAGCAATGGGACCGAAGAGAGAGAGACCACCGTGATCAATTGTTGAGACAATGTCTGCAAGTTGCGTACGTCGAACTAATTCGCTGTTAGAAAGCATGCCATGCCAAACGATTCCTCTTGTTGCGCTGATGGAAGGCCTCAAGACACTGCCGATCATGATACAGTAATGTTCAATACTCGGAGCCGTACAGGAGAAAGAGGACAATGCAGGAGAAGTAAATTTTACGGAGAGAGTGCATGGATGAAGCCACTAAGCCCATCCTATGGGTTATGTCGAGGCTGCTGTGTGCGTAAGAGGACTGTCTGCTGCCGAGGTAGACGAAGTCCTCGGTGGCTGCAGTATGGTTGTAGTTCACAGTGATGCTCAGTGCAGGGGGGCTCCTGCTGAGGTTTTTGATTGTCATCTTCGTCCAGAAAATGTGCAAGCCTAGGTTGGTAGCCGATCGAACCAGTGCCTCTGGGACGCCTATCAGGGCCTGAAAATCGTAGCCCGGTATGACGACGTCATCAGCGTAGACGAGATCGGTTACACAGGAGTCGCCGACAAGGACCGCTGGCTTGTGTGCAGAAAACTGTGTGAGGATCCAGTCCATAGCGCAGAAGAAAAATGCAGGGGGGAGGACACCAGATGTTGTAGAGATGATGTGAGATCCAGCCGAGCCGAATTTTTGCTCTGGTGTGACTGTGAAGCTTCACAATTAGGATCAGCAGAGTACCTGAGATACCCACGCCTTGTATGGCCTTCCACGGGGAGTATCTGTCCCCAGAATCGAAGGCATCCCGTAGCCGACGTGGAAAGGGTGGTTAAACTCGCGGTGCAGTTATGTGAGGAGACCGAGGGCGAGAACGGAGTCAATGATGAAGCAATAAGCTGTGAACCCTGACCGTAACGGGCGACGATGCCTCATTAACAGGGGCTGCTGCCTGGAGAGTAGCATATGTGCGAAGACCTTGGACGGTTACGGACAGTAGGGACTTAGGACTGTAATTGCAGACGAGAGCCCTTTCCCATGTACATGGAAATTATTATTCCGTAGCACCATGCCATGGGCACTTGGCTCTGACAAACTGCTGCAGCTTATAGTGTCATTTCATGAAGAAATGAAAGTCGAATTCGACTTCAATGCATTACTGTTGCTCAGTATTCAGTGCTATTAAACATGACCTGCGTCCTGGCCCCGACCCTTTTCGGAATCTTCTTTGCGCTGCTACTGAAGCACACATTTGGTAATATAACATTATGGGTATGTATTCACACTAGATCAGATGGACGTTTGTTAAATCGTGCGATGATCATCGTTAAGACCAAGATTAAGAAAGTTACTGTCAGGTACTTGTTATTTGCTGATGATGCAATTATCACTCACAGCCAGCATAAACTCCAGAGCCTGATAGGTCGCTTCTCACAATGATTTTGGCCTCGCAATATGCCTGAACAAAACACATTTGCTTGGAAAAGACCTATGTGCCATCTCAGCCATCACTATCGACAGCTACGAAATAGCAACTGTGGACCAGTCAATGTTCCTCTGGTCCCTCATCAACGATAAGCCTTCAATTAACCTCGAAATGGACACACGAATCGACAAAGCTGGTAATTTTCTCGTCTCACAACATAAAGTCAAGATCAAGAGCATGATCTACAATGTCTGTGTCGTCCGTACGTTTCTATGCCAACCTATGCCAAACAAGAGCAAAGACTCAACACCTTTCACCGGCGACACCAGGGATCCATCATTGGCGTCGCATTGAGAGACAATGGGATAAATGCAGAGATGCACTCTCGCACCGGTCTATTCTTCTTCGACATCGAAGACCAAATATGAAAGACGGTCGCGTCTCCAAATATGGTCTCGAATCGCAGCTGGTGTGTAGTAAAAGAACATCCGGCCGACCACATCCGAGGTTCAAAAGCTCCTGTAAACTAGACATGAAGGCACTGACATCTTTGGAAGACATAGCTGCGAAACGATAAGTTTTAATGTTTTAGACAGGCATTTGCTTTGTAAAATTATAAATAGTCTTTTTACGACATTTACACTCGTCGCTCACTCTCCCCATCCACATCATCCAACTCCACTCCACGTGGGTATCATTCATCATTCTCAAGAATACTTAATTCTTCTTTCAACAAAGTATCTGGACGTGACGTAACAGACAGTATCAGTGACTTTCCAGGGAAATAACAAATGATTTTATGTGTTTGTCGATTATGTATATTTTACTATGTCATTTTCGACTATTTTTTAAAGGTGATATTGACAGCCATGTCGAGATAGATCACAATCACGAGATATCAACATCCACGGTATAAAATGAAACAGAAATTAGATTGAATACAACTATTTTTAATTTTACTAATAATAGTCAATTAAATCAAAAGCCGTTAACATATACGAATATTCTTTTCTTTATTAAGTGTGTTATGGAGACTATGTATAAAATACAAATAGATGCATTGTTAATTGTTGGAACTTTCTATCTCAATATCATGTTGAAGTACAACTTACTTTGAAAAACTTTCCAAGGGCTATATAATCGAGTCCATCAGAACAGTTGAAAACAACGCATTGTTTTGCTACTGCTTTCGCAAGGTCCTTGGTTGTTTCTGTCTTCCCTGTACCTGCTGGACCCTCTGGGGCGCCACCAAGATGCAAGTGGAGAGCTCCAAACAGGGTTCTGAAACGATAATGCTTAAAACGTTTACAAAATAAGTTATTTTTTCAAATTGTTCAAACCTTTTATGTCAGTTAAAATACAACACATGCTAAATATATTAATTCTTCTCCGATGCGCGCAATTAATGCAAATATGGCAACTGGTTGATCATTATGTGCGCGTGTGTGTGTGTGTGTGTAAATGAGAGAGAGAGAGAGAGAGTGAGAGATAGAGCTTTTGTGATAAAAACGCGAGAGACATAATGTGAATTTCTCACCGAACCTCTTCTCTACATGTTTCCAATCAGTTACTCGCCACTGCAACTGGGACACCTTTGGTATCCTTATTCATGGCAGACGTCTCAATCACTTTCGATTTGCCAATGAGAATGTTTCGAAGACCAAAGTGTTATGCAATCGCTTTAGCACTTGTCATCCAGTCTTCTTTGGCGAGGTACGATTACAGGATGTCAACGAGTGCATTTATCTTGGACGTCTTCTCAATATGGAGAAAAGATTGGAACTTGAACTGACAGAACGTCGCTACGCGAGTTGGGCAGCCTTCTCGTCTATTGATTGTCATGACCAATATCTCCGATCCTCCCGCTTTAATTCCACTGTATTCCCTGTGATGTGCTGCAATGTCGAGAATTGGCCACTAACAGAATCACTAGACGACACATTGAGAGTTACCCAGGTGTCTCTTGAGAGACGCTGTGTCGGAATTGCTCTCCAGAACCAACGTATACAAGTTCTCTACAATTCTGACAAAAGACGATTGACCTTGGTGAAGGATGCCGTAATCCATGCAGACAAGGCATAACATAGATGTTGCGACGAAACGATGGTCGATGGAGCACAGCGACAGCAGTCTTGTACCCCAGAGGTAAGAAGAGACCCCTGGGAAGACTTCCGATGCGTTGATCAGACTTCCTTGCTGTACGCTGCAACATCAGAGATGCCTATAGAGGAGTACTTACCACGCACTGAACTTCCATGGCCTAAGACAGGATCCGCTGGAGACGAAGTTGAGACCCGCAGCTACGCTGAGGAACGGGTCATCAACAACATCAATATCAATGGGATTAAAAGATAGAGTTAGTTTAAATAAAGATGTTATAACAACGACTTCATTTTCCTATACATTACTGTCACAAAAGTTTCGCAAGTATTAATGATTCACTTTGCAAACTTAAAATAATGAAAATAGCAGTAAAAAAGTATTCCAGATAAACCGATCTTGTGATTTCAGTAATGCTTATTATGTATATTGCAGAATGTATGTATCAATGTCCATCTGATAAACATATAAATGGCGAAATTCATTAATGCCGAACACACAGCAATAGATGTCGAAGAAAATAGTTGGGAAGCAGTTTGAAAAGAAACTGTCTAGTGTCATAATCGAGTTACGGGAGGAATCTGCGTATGGACACTACTTGCCTTATGCAACATCTTCAACATCGTCATCTGGTTGATGAGTGCTGAAAATGGTTGTTAGGTTGTCTGAGAATATCTCTTCAGTTTACCTAATCCTCTGCAGCTTTCTTAATTTTATGATAGGTTCGTATTTTAAAGTCTATGTATCTATAATGTGAGTCTTCGTTTACCTCCTTCTTTCTTTTTTCATGGATTTTGTCTTCTAGTATATTGCGTAATAGCATTACATGTCGCATATAGGGTCCCAGCCAACACAATCTGCGTTCTCGTATCATTTTCAATGTTTGTCTTTATATGCCTACCTCAGTGAGAACATCGTCATTGGATCTTTTTTTCTGTCCAACTCGTTCTATTCAAATGCATCATCACATTTCAAACGCTTCCCAGCTTTTATCATCCTTCTTTGAACGTTGTTTCAGCTCCATACACGGCAATTGGCCATATTTGAGAACAGTTTTTTTAATCATTTTGAGGAAACTCCTCAACATCCAACATCATGACACCACTGTTACAGAAACCTAACAACATCTTCGAAATGCCACTTATAGCACAGTTCTTGCTACATTTGGAAAAAAAAAGAACTGTTAAATCAGATGATTTGTGACACCCGTCCTTGAGTACAAGGGCGTTGCTTCGATTAAATACAAGGAGCTTTCAAATGCAGGTACTCTGCACAACTTCAATTATGCCAAAAGCCACGAGCAATAAAGAGCTCGTCGTTGTGCAAATGAGTATTTGCTACAGCTTAGTGAAAACATCCAGAGTGCAGCACAAACTAGGAACATCAGACGAATGTATGGTGGTATAAAGAATGATATTGGTCCTACGAGTAAGAAAACTACACAACTGACTGGAAAGAAAATAATAGATAAAGGAAGAAAAGCAGACGGAGAGACGAGCACTATTCTGAGCTCTACTCGTGTAACAAAAGTCATTTACACAGCTCTTGACACTGTCAAAAGCTATTCCAGTATAGACAATCTAGACATCGATCCACTTATAAAAGATCGGAATAAAGCTTTCACTATCTTGACTCTGGTCTAAGCACCAGGCAAACAACGGAATCCCATATGAATTGATCAAAAGCTGAAAGAATGCACTTTTGCAACCTCTGTATATGATCTTATGTCAGTGGTGGTCAGAGGCTACTTTACATCAAGATATGAGAAATGCACAGATTGTAACATTATACCTCTTCTTCTTTCTTCTTCTTACGCTGTCAGGCGTCGACCTTTATTTTTTCGAAAAAAGCAGCGCTCATCCTGAGGCTGTCGACACTGCCATAGAGCGTGTCAAGTATTACCACTGGTGATGGCCATATCTGCTCTCTCTGGTCCTCATATGTCGGGCAGTTTTGCAACAAATGCTTAGCGGTCATTTTCCATTTACCACACGAGCATTCGTCAGTGCCACCAATCTTCAATTTGTTGAATAGGTGGTACCTCAGTCTATTGTGGCCAGTGCGAAGTCTGAAGACCACGACCGTAACATTATACGAAACCCACAATGATATAAGTGACAGTAATAGCTATCGAGGTGTCTCTCTGATCAGTGTTGTAGGCAACAATCTTCGTCATAATAATCATACTGAAGGAACATAAATTGTATCCTGAGTCAGTTTGGGTTCAGATCTGGAAGTTCCTCTTCGACAATTTCATGAAAAGTCACATGAGCCGAACCAGACCTTTTATGTCGCCTTCAATTGATCAAAAAAAGGCAATTGATTTGATTAGTAGAGATTTACTCTTCTAAGTCTTTTCTAAAATCTTCTGTCTAAACAAAGTGCTAAGACTAATAATATCGTTCCATGAGTGCATAGCAGAAACAGCCCAATTTGATAGTAACATATCCCAACCATTTGATATTCGAAGTGATGTTAAGGATGGCCTCACCCCTTTTCGGAATCTTCTTTGCTTTGTTACTGACACATGCATTTGATAACGCAAATAAAGGAATCTGCCTTCCCACTGGGTTGGATGGTCAGCTATTTAACCTTGCAACGCTTACGGCTAAAATAAAGATCAATGACATCATCATCAAAAACCTATTTTTTCCCTGGTGATGCTGCAATTGTCACCCACAGTCAGCAGGGACTTCAGAGAATCAGAGTTAGCTTCTCCCAAACTTGCAACAATTTTAGTCTCACAATAAGTCTCATCAAAACAAATTTGCTGGTACAGGAAGTAGATACCGCACCAAGTGTCAGCATCGAAATTTGTTCTCCAATTCACAAACCTGGGATCGCTCACCAACGACAAGCTCTCTCTTGACCCAGAAATAGACAATCGCATTGGCAAAGTTGCTGTTACAATTGCTTGCCTCACAATGCATGTTTGGAAAAACCAGAAACTGACAATTACAACCAAGGCCATGGTGCACAATGCATGTGTTGTTATCACACTTCTATATGCCAGTTATACTTTGACAACGTATGGGAAACAAGAGTACATGCTTAACATCGTTCATCTACAGCTTGTGCGATCCCTTTGTATGATTGATTACATGGTTGGACACAGTGATAAATGCAAATGTGTACTCTCGCAACGATCTCTCAGGCATGTACACTCCCCTTAGGTAACACAGACTACCATGACTTGGTCATGTTCGTTGCATGGAAGATGGTCGCATTCCTAAAGATTAAACTTTATGGAAATCTGACGGATGGCAAAATAACAGTTGGTCGACCACGGTTAAGGTTCAAAGATCTGTGTAAGCGGGAAATAAAAGCCATGGACGTCAATTTGATATTCTGGGAAGTTGAAGCTACAGACCAAGCGAAGATGTACCGTGAATGACTACTTCTCGCTTGGTGAAGAACAGCTTTTGCAACACAGAGAAAGTGAAAAGACAACGCCGCAAGGAGAAAGTCGTAGACCTTTACTGGTTTTAGATTTTTAAAATGTATTTTCTGTGTTCAATCATTCTCAATACCAATTGCAGATCCAATTAAAAAAACAATTCAGACAGAGTGGAATGTTAACATGACAAAACCTATGTAATCCTTATTCTAATATTATGATAATTGGACAAATAATATGTACGGTATGCACCATCAAATTTGCAGATGGTCAATCCATCATAAAACAAACATAATTAATTAAAAAAAGCTATTTACCAGGATTAACGACACAATTAAGCAAATTATAAACTCAGCTAAATAGGCGTGGCAAGTACATTGACGTGGCGGGATCTAACAACTTCAATACTAGTCTCCATACTGAAATGATGAATTATCATTTATTGTGCGTGACATTGCCTGGCATTTTCGAATTAAATAAGAAAATTATATTTTATATACATACTCACCACACACCACACTTTCACCATACCACACATGCACAACACACATACATCCTCCACACACACACCACATTCACCACACATACACATTCCCCACACACACCCCACACACACTTTTACCCCACACACACCACAATCACACTACACACACCATACACACGACACACACTCATGACACACAACACACGTACCATACACATACCCCACACACATACCATACACATACCATACACATACCCCACACACACACCCTACGCACACCACACACACACACCACACACAAACAGCACACACATACCACACACACATCATCCACAAACACCCCACACACACACAGCAAACACAAACCACACATACCCCACACAACACACTCATCATCCACACACACACACACACCATTCATACACACCATACACACACACTATACACACCATATACACACACACACATATATTATATTCAAAATTCAATACAATAATAAACTAAAATATTATATTTCACAGGGACACACAAAATACATGCGCTTTTAAATTATTAATTATTTCTAATAGATTTTTTATAAAATTGCAAAATGTTATGATTTCTTGCATGCTGACTGGGTAATATTGACTTTAGCAACGACCCAAAATAATCACATGTATGTGCATATTCTTGCAGAGGTGAAGATATCAGGAGAAGTTAATGGCATTGCCAGATGACTTTGTTGATGAATTATCATTTATTGTGACTGAGATTGTCTATCATTATAATTAGGTATTCGTTTTCTATTTAAACTATTTCAAATATTTATGTTTGTAGAGCCACATGTTGCGACACAAGAATACGAAACATGATGATAGTGGTCTACAATTGAAAATACTGAAACGTAAAATTCAGGGGAAAAGACAGAAAGACCAACAATAAAAGTCTGACAATCCTTTCCAGGAATACAAATTCATCTACTCTAATTCGTCAGTAAGTTCATATTGAATTAAAACATTAAATATATGTATGCAATTTACATGCATGGTCTACACATTGTTCGTCAACAGTTATCATTCCAATATCAATTGAAATATAGGATGTTGTTTTACTACCTTATTGTGTTAAGATTTTTCAACATTGGCAAACACACACTGTCCTCCCTTTCCCTTCTCACATAAACCAGGAGCGCGGACATTTCTTCCTACATAGAGAAACTAAACCATCTCTTCATCATAATATCGGAAAAACATGCACCTCCAGAATATGACTATAGGTATTAGATAGCGTTTTATACAATTTATCCAAAAAGCAATTGGAAAAATGTTTAGGTAACATGGAATACTAGATAAATTTACACTAAGTCGTGTAAATGTATCTAGTATTCCATGATATCCATTTCTTCTTCTTCATCTTCTTCTTCTTCTCGTTTTTCTTCTTCTTCTACTTTTTCTTTTGCATTTGTTCTCAATCTCCCTCTACCAAAAGATTTCATGTAGAATAATCCAAATGGTTAAATTGTTTAACTCATTTAGCGGTCAAGCTTCTGCCAGACAGGGATATCTACAGTGTCTTAGCAATCTTTCTTGTGATCATAAATCCAGGATGTGACAAACAGCACAGGTAAGAAAAACAAGAATGAAATGGATATTTAGTAAACAGCCGGAATACCTCAATTTTACATATATATATATATGTGTTTGCTGTCACATATGCATCAAGGCATACAAGTAAAGATGCACAAACTACCATATGAAGTAGAAGGGACATTGCAGGCTAGTATGAACAAAATAGGGGAATTGAGATTAAATAACAATCAAAGAGACCCCAAAAAGATCAGTGGTCAGAAAATGGAATACGTGCAATATTTTTACATAGCTAGCAATTAGCATCGATACAGACAAAGGAACAGACCAAGGTGTTAACGACAAGATCAACATATTTGTTTTCAACTTTCTTCGCCCGAAATGGAACTTGACAGCATGCTTCGTGGAGAAAAAGATCATGCGGTTTAACACGAATTTAAAGTAGGTCCTGCTATAAAGCTCTGGGACATAATTTAACTAAAATTGTCACATTTACACTGCCAATTTTTTAAAACAAGTGTTTTTGTAGGACACTTCATGTTAGATGTTCATAGGAAATGGATAACACATATTTCTGTGAAAATAGCATGGCAACAACAAACACAGCAAGGAATTCTGAAAGATAATGGGGTTGGTTTGAAGACACTCAGAAAGATAATGGCGTTGATTTGGAGACACTCAGAAAGACTTTTTAAGCTATTTTTACCCATTCCCAAAACCTGACAAATACCTCACGCTCCTCAGTAAAGATAGCATAATCATTCCAGAGAACATTCATACCAGGTATCTTGAAATAAGATTGAGAGTGACCCAAGCATTCTTTGAGAGACGTTTGGTCCGAATCACTTTTCAGAACCAACGTATGCAAGGTTCCCACAATTTTGACATACGACGATTGTCCCCGGTGAATGGTGCGGTAATACATGCAGACAAGGCAAAACGTAGATGGACAAGCTACATGTTACGAAGAAAAGATGGTTGATGGAGCACTGCGACTGCAGTCTGGTACTCCCAAGGTGAGAAGAGACGGCGGGGAAGACCTCCAATGCGTTGATAAGACTCCCTTGCTGTACGCTACCACGCCCGAGATGCCTCTGCAGGAGTATTTACCACGCACAGGACTTTCGTGGCCCAATACAAGGTCCGCTGGAGACGAAGTTGGGACCCGCAGCTAAACTGAGGAACGGGTCATAAAGATGTTGAAAAATTAGTCAGAGCAAACATAATGGGCGTCTTAGTACATTAACACGTTTTACCTGACACCATTGGTAGTTATAGACAAACTAAGGAGACCCAGGACAATGCTGGTACATTTGCATATGATTATGAAGATTTCATGTATAGACATGAAACAGTTGCTTTAAACCTAGACAACACATATAACCAGGTCGACTTTGGTGCACAGATCCTGTTTAAAGCTGGTGAGCTACTCTGATGTAGAGAACAATTACACTCTGCTTGAAATCTTGGACATTTCCATTTTAAATAAATATTTGTTAAATGTTTTCGAATATAATTGTTTCATTTCAATATTGCCTGAGTTATTCCCTTACTCATTGCCATGTACAAAAGCATTCGCTACATATCAATCTAGTATTGTTAGCGTTTTGAAAGTAGGGTTTTCATTTTTTTAAATTTTGTATTTGAATCTAAAAATCAGACTTGTGTTCAACCCTGCAACCCATCTTGCACAAGCGTGGCTAGAACAACGTGTATCAATGTGAAATTCAAAAAGATCTAGACTCAAGGACGTGTTTTCTATAGCGATAAACAGTTTGTGAAAAGTGACCAAAATTAGAAAAAGTATGGCTTGGAATATAACAAGAACATATTACGGGCAAAGTTCTTAACCTATGTGCAGAAAATAACCTAATATTCAGTAACACTTTCTATCAACAATGTAGAAGTCCAATACTCATGCGGTATAGATGGAACAACACAAACCAGGCGTCCCAAATAGACTTCATTCTAACAAGAAACGGAAAGAGACACATGGGATGGGGGAATGAAAAACCAAATATTCCATTCAAGAAACAAAATTAATGTTGTCACAAATGACAGAAATAAAAAACGAAGAAAGATCACAAAACTTGAAGGCAAGCCGCAACAAACAAACACACAAAAAATTGCAAATTGCAAAATATGCTTCATGGACAAAATATGGAAAGCAAGTAGCAAACTTATTTACTTCATCACCTATAAATTTACCGAAGCATCAAAACTATGAGACAGAGAGAGAAACAATTCAATATATCGATAATTAGCAACAGTAAGTTCAAGGAAACACTCACCAACAGTCAAGACATAAGAAACTGACGGAAAAAATACTTTAGCAAGCTGCTTAACCTGGGACAGTATGAACCAGCACAGCACCAGATGGAGAATAAAACACAGCGCTGCTTAATAAATATTGAAATCAGAAGGTGAAGCAGACCTATGGGATAGGACATCTAGGAAGTACCGACAGGTTGGCAGCAAGCGATCATCTTTCCTATCTGGAAAAATAAAGCCGACAAACGAGAGTGCAAAACATATAGGGGAATCTCTCTTCTAAGCCACATAGACAAGATATATGCAAAAATACTAGAAACAATAGCAAGGACCAATACTAAAACCCCAAATATAAAATAATCAGTTCGGGCTCTGGAAAAATAAGCTGCATCGGCGCAAAATTTACATTGAGACAAACATGTGAACGGTCTATAAAATACATGGTAACAACAGTCTTATATTCATAGAATGAGAAAATTCGTTCGATAGTCAACAGGAGATTTACAGAAGATCCTAACTGATTATGGATTGCAAAGTCCTCTTCTTAGTAACATGAACGCCCTATATCAAGACAACCAGAGTGCAGTAAGAACATGATAAGGTATATAGGAGTGGTGTCCCATTTTATCGAGCGTCAGACAAGGTTGTGTACTCTCACCACTCCTCTTTGTCAACTATATTTTAATAAATTTCTAGGAGACAAATACAGAACAGGAAAGTACTAATGAAATGATCTTCGCAAATTACCAATGTTTGATCCATCCCAATGAACATAACCTACAAAGTCATTCTGATTCACTGTACTTAAACTGTTAAAAGTGCGACATGAATATCAGCACATCAAAGACAGAGACAATGAGTTCAGGTAGTAAGTAAACTGCACTTAATTTTCATGACAATTTGAAAACAATCCAGCAGGTGCAAGAATTTAGGTATTTAGAAACTGTTTTTACTGAAAACTTGATAGAAAAATAAAGACGAGAGTACATAGGAAAAACGCTATCACTTATCAGCTGTCTGCACTACTAGGACACCCCAAGATTTACCTCCAAGCAAGAACGCAAATGATAATAGTATCTTTATTTTTATCCTGTGCTAGCAAAGTCAGACACGAGCATTGTATAGGGTTAAGGAACGAAAGTTAGCTACCTGCAAAATACGGTACTTGCGTAAGTCCAAAACACCAGAAGTAAATAAATCACAAATATAAAAAAAAAAGGCAAAGGCATAATTTATTTTGCTAGCGCTATTTTTAGTAAGGATTAGCTACTTTTTATTCTCACTCTCTCGTCTCGTGCGCCAGATCCCAGTGGCAAATCAAGGACAAGACGACTGGGAGCGACTACGAGATGCAGGGGACTCCGTATCAAGCACCCGTAAAAATGACGGCAGAGTTCGGAGTCGAACCCACACCCCCTGATCACGTGGTCGACGGCTTAACCACTACGCCACGGAATCCCCAAATATTTGGGAGAAGACTCGAACAATTTCATGTTTAAATTATATCGAGCAGGAGAGAAAGAAATGGTTTGATCGCCTTGTGCAACCAGACCACATTGTTCAAGCAACCTTCTACAGAAGAACATCAGGAAGGTGGGCAAAATGTGTGTAGAGGAAAAGGTGGATAGATGACGAAGCCTGCCTTAAAGTGGGGATAAGTGTCCTCTTTGGACACAAAAGAGGCGGGAGATAAATACACACCTCGACACTGGGCATCTTATAACCCAGTAGAAAGTGAGACGTCAAAAGAAGAAGTATCTCAAAATGGTGGTCTAGGGGTGAAACTCGCTCAGTGTTGAAAATATCAACGCACCGGGTTCGATTACCACAGTGTACAGTTTGCAGACACTGAGTTTTTTTTTATTGCTCTTCCGCGTTACGGAATGTAATGGCAACTTACCGTACTGTGCACTTGCCAAGAAACTTTTACAGCCAAATAGGTGGCAGTTGTAAGAAGCGACACTCTGTTAAGAAAATGCTACTTACTTTATATATATATAGAAAAGCGAGGGACGTTCAAGTCAAACTGGGACTTCTTTTGTAAGGTAAAAAATTTTTTTTTTAACTAGTCAAAATGCAATTTATGTTTAGATATAATCCTCTGCGACGTTTATGCACTTATCTCAGCGTTTAAAGTTATGCTTGAAAAACTTCAGCGTAGAAAGATTTGCCAGTGTGTCTATAAACCAATTCAGGTCAGTCTGTTTCACTTCTTCAACACTGCTGAAATGCTGACCTCCTATGAATTCCTTAAGGTGGAAATCGATTGGAGCGATCTCTTGGCTGTAAGGTAGATGTGGCAATATCTCCCAACCAAGTGCGCTGAGCCGTATGAGATCGGGCGTTTTCTTACAGGAGCCTGACGCCCTTTGTGCAAACCGTTACGCACATCACTCAACACGCGTATACACTGTTCACTGCTGATAGTGGCACACGTGGTAAAATATCAACATGAATGATGCCAAGTTTGCCCCAGAAAACACTCGCTATCCCTTTAGCCGCAGACACACTAGCCGAAATTGTGTGGGTAATGATGATTGATCGAGGATGTATTGTGTTGTTCCTCCATCACGAGTGATGAGGGCCTTTTCTTTTTTTCTTTTAGCCAGTCCCTCCAGCCGAACAATCTGTTAGTCGGGATTGTGGATTGGTGCGGAAATGGCTGACGCGACCGATTTTTCGATCTGTATACTCGCAGGCAGTGAAGGCATGGAAAGTTTGCTTCGCGAGTGGGTGATTTCACGGGCTTTTCTGGCCTGTCTTCGTTGTTGTGCTGTAGTCTTATTAGAAGCCTCGCATGACACTGTTCCCCTGTGGAATGCTGTGCGCCAGGTTGTACGGTCTTTTGCAACATCTTCACATGTTTTGAGGTTTATGTTGAATGCTTTTAAAGACGTTTTAGTGTGTTTTTAAAGCGCTTTTGTTGGCATTGTTGGGAGCGTTTGCCCTTCTACATCTCACTACAGAAAATTTATTTTGGCAACCGATAGTCTTGCGTGCGAACCACATAACCCGGAAAGCGAAGCTGTGATTGCATGATGATGGTATCAATCCTAGGGATATCAGCTCCCTTAAGAACAGGAGTGTCTGGGATTATGTCTTAACTTAACTTAACGTCTTTATACTGGTTTAGAAGACCCTGCAGAGTCTGTATACAACCAGTTACATTTACATCCAGTTTATTCTTAAATGCATTAACTGTCCCTGCCTCCACTACCTCCCCTGGCAATGCATTCCAAGCAGACACCACTCTCTGATTAAAAAAATATTTTCTAATATCTAACCTGGACCTCTCTTTAGTCAGCTTGTAGCTATGCCCTCGTGTTATTATAGGTGGCTGAATTTTTAAAAAAACTTGTTATAGTCTAATTTATCCATTCCTCTGATCATCTTATAAACCTGTATTAAGTCACCACGAATTCTTCTCTCTTCGAGGCACTGTAGGCCGGTTTTTCTGAGTCGTTCTTCATAACTGTAATTTTGGAATCCCACTATCATCTTTGTCGCTTTTTTTGTATTCTTTCTAGCATGTTTATGTCCCCTCTATGATAAGGACTGCACACCTGTACACAGTACTCCAATCTAGGTCTAACTAGAGCTTTATACAGTTTGACGATCACTTCCTTGCTCCTATGTTTAATATTTCTTTTTATCATACCTAACATTGCATTTGCCTTTTTCACTGCTACCTTAACTTGCTCACTCACCTTTCCTGTATGATCTATTATAACCCCTAGGTCCCTTTCCTTATCTATCTTTCTAATATTGTTTTATCCCATTCTGTAATTATGTTCCATATTGGATCTACCCATGTGGATGACTGTACATTTATCTACATTAAACTCCACTTGCCAGCTCACAGACCATTCTCGAATTTTATCTAAATTCGACATCAATATATCCACTTCCACCTTAGATGAGACACCACTGCATAGTTTTGTGTCATCAGCAAATTTTGCAATCATGGATCCCATATCAATGTCCAAATCCTTTATATATATCAAGAACAAAATTGGTCCCAAAACCGAGCCCTGTGGCACACCACTTTTCACTTCACACCACTCAGAGTACTCCTTATTTATGCCCACCCTCTGCCTTCTTCCCGTTAACCAATTTTCAATCCATTTGGCAACTTCCCCACCTATTACATGTGATTTTAACTTTCTCAATAATCTTTGATGAGGTACTCTATCAAAGGCCATTGCAAAGTCTAGATAAATAACATCGACTGGCTCCCCTTTATCTGTGATTTTAGTAACCTCCTCAATGAATTCTAATAGATTTGTTAAGCATGATCTCCCATGCTGACTATTTCTAATTAGATTAAATTTGTCTAAATGCATTTCAATGTTTTCTTTGATTATTGACTTTAACAATTTACAGACTATGCTCGTTAAACTCACCGGTCTATAATTTGCTGGATCTGATTTTTTGCCATTTGTGAATAAGGGGATCACTCCTGCATCTTTCTAATCCCGTGGAACAATCCCTTTGTAAGTGATTGAGAACATAATATAGCCAATGGTTTTGCTAGTTGGTCTCTAATTTCAAACAGCAATTTTGGATGAATACCATCTTGACCTGGACATTTATTCACTTTCAACCCCTCCAATTTTTTAAAAACCATTTCCTCTGTAATACAGATTGATCTTAATTCCGCTGTATCCATGTCTCTTTGAAAAATATCTATAGGCTCTGGGATCTTGGAGCAGTCCTCCTTAGTGTAGACTGTGCCAAAGTACTGATTGAGCAGATTAGCTGCCTCCCTATTCTCACTTAGTCTCTTCCCTGTACTGTCTATGAAAGGGCCTACTTTGTCTTTCGTTTTGTTTATTTCTAACATAAGAGAAGAAGCTTTTACTGAGCAAGTTTTTTTTTCAAAGTCCATTTTTGCTGTTTTATTCGCTTTCTGAGATATGTTCTGCTTGTCCAAATATTTTACATATGTTTCTTTTGATTTACCTGCCTCTATATATTTTTTCCATGCTTTATTTTGTGCTCTTCTACATTTCACTACAAATCTAGTTATCCACTTTTTACGCTTGGGGTTTACCTCCCTACATGGAACACATTCCTCTTTTAGCGTTTCTATAACTGTTTTAAAACTTTCCCACTCCTGTTCAAGATCTGTTCCTACGACAATATCTTTCCAGATTATGTGGTTCGCTGCCTCTTTCATCCTCTTAACATCTGCCTTAGAGTAGTCGTATGTTCGCGTGTTTATGTTTACTTCTTACCCTGCAATAAGATCCCAACGGATGATTTGATGGTCACTTAAGCCAAACAGTTCCCCAACGGTAACGTTTTCAATCATATTTTCCTCTGTAGTAAAAACTAGGTCGAGTATATTTTTGCCTCTGGTGGCTGCTTCTACATGTTGAATTAAAAAATTGTCAGTTATGCACTTACCAAAAGGTTTAGACTCTACAAGTGCTTCTGCCATATCCCATTTTATTTCTGGATAGTTGAAATCTCCCATTAATAATAATTTCCCTTCACTTGCCTTTGCCATGCTACTAATCAGCTCCTCATCTTCCTATTTTTGACTTGATGGACATCTATAGCACACTCCAATCACTGTTTTTGTCACCCCCACTTTCTATTTCTCCCCATACACTTTCATTTTTGTTACCACATGATAAATAATCTTTGATCGTTATATTAACAGAATTTATACAGTATAATAAAACGCCACCTCCCTTAGTCTTGTCTCCAACTATCCTATCTTTCCTTAACATTGTATATCCCTCAATTTCAAGTTCACTATCTGCAATCTCCTCATATGTCCATGATTCTGTTAATCCTATTATATCTGGTTTTTCTTCTTCTACATACAGTTCCAATTCTTCTCTTTTATTTACTATGCTTCTCACATTTGCATAAAAACATTTTAGTTTGTAATGTTGTTGGTTTTCCTCTTTTTTGCTTCTGCTTTATCATTTTAGTGTTTGCTTTTCCACTATGTATTTCACACTTTCCTGACACCAACTCACCCCTTTGACTACATCCTCTATAGCACCCTATTGTAGGCCTATCTTCAGTCTCATACTTCATAGGCCTTACTAGTTTAAATTTATAACACAATGATTGAACATATATTTTGCTACAACATGCTGTCCTATCTCATTTAGATGTAAGCCTCCCCCATCTAACATTTTACTTTTGTCTACTTTAACGTCAATAAATTCCATTCCCAAGTCCGCACACATCACCTGTAACCTAAGGTTGATACCTATTATTTTGCTATCTAGATCGTCTGACCCATCTGCTCTATCTTGGCATTTGACATTCCTCTTCTTCATGAAACAAAGTTTGTGAAAATGATTAAGCTTCTTCGCGTGACACATGTATACAGTCCATGTTTCACTTGCATATGTCAACACAGGGACCACCACTGATATGTACACTTTATGCTTCGTCTGGAGGCAAATGCCATTTACACGCTAGACGTGGTTTTGGCGATTCTGTCGTCCACCTCATCATCCATGACTACATTCTGAGACAGTGTAGTACCCAGGTATGTGAATCTATTTACAACCTTCAGTTTCTCACCATTGATCTTGATGATTGGCTCAGGAAACGTTTTACCAGGAGCTGGTTAGTACATTATTTCAGTTTTCTGTATGTCCAAAGTTGAAACACACTATGGAGAAATAATCCACGGTTTTTTGCAGATCTGCCTCTGAGGCAGACAGCGTTCAGGAACAGTCGTCAGGAAACAGAAGATCTCTGATGGTGTGTGTCTTGACCTTCAGCAAACAGAAGATATCTGATGGTGTGTCTGGGCCTTAGTTTTTGCCTTAGGTTGAACAGCTGACCATCTATACGATACCTTATGTCGATTGATATGTCTCCATCCCTGAAAGCATTGCAGAGAACAGTATGCTGAACAAGGTTGGTGCAAGCACATACTCCTGTTTAACGCCATTTGGAAAGGACTTCGATATAGTACCATTTTTCTGAACTCTAGCCTGCATTCCATCATGCAGGTCCCCTACTACGTTGACAAATTTCATTGGGTAGCCGTACTTTGTCATGATTTTCCAGTCATTCTATGTTGACCTTATCGAACGCCTTTGTCGAGTAGATGTAGGCTACTTACAGTGTTGTTCTTGGCATTTCTCTTGTAGCTGTCTGGCAGCAAACACCGGAATTTTTCCGGAATTTACACTGACTTCCAGATAGAAGACCTTCATCAAAATTAGCTCTGAGGCGATTGAGAAGGATTCTGGCTAATATCTTTCAATCGATGGACAGTAAAGTGGTTATCGCATGATTGGCAGTTACCTTTCCATTTATACATATATATTATTGATACATCCTTAAAATATTGCTGGATGGTTTCACTGTTCCACATGTATTTGAAAAGCAAGTGGAGTTTTGCAATTAGTGCTATACTGCTATTTGTGTAGATCTCCACAGGAATTCCATCGGAGACAGCTGTTTTGCCACTGGAGAGTTGACCAACCGCTTTTTGGGTCTCCTCTACTGTCGGTATATCATCCAGAGTCTTGTTTATGGAATACTGGGGCAGGTGGTCATTGTCTTCGCTGCTAACAGGTGCCGGCTGGTTCAAGATATCACAAAAGTGCTCTGCTCAACGGATCTGTAATTAGTGTTCTCTTTTATTTTATCCAGTAATAACACAGTGGAGTCCTAGAAGGACGGGCGAGCGGCGAAGCGGAGAGCGTAAATTCGCTGACAAGCTAAGCTGCCTTCAAACAAAGAATAACACCAGAATAAAAAGGGAAAGATTCTTCCCACTCAATCTCGGTGCTTGTAAAGTCTGCACCCTACTTGACATCGACTCTAACATAAACATACCACAGAGACGTACTGCCCTTATTGGAAAAGAATTAGCCCGATACAACATTTGCATAGCTGCACTAAGCGAAACCCATTTTGCTGGCGCGATTCATCTCTGCGAAAAGGGTACGGCAATTTGTTTTACTGGCGTGGCAAAAAAAAAACTGGAGAAAAAAAGAGAGGCAGGAGTTGGTTTTACAATTAAAAAAGAACTTGTTAACAAATTAGCAGAGCATCATAAGGGTTTAAACCACAGACTCATGTCAGTCAGGGTTCCCCTCCTCCGTGGTGGGAAACATGCCACAATCATCAGCGCCTACGCACCGACCATGACGAAACAGGACGATGTCATGGACAAGTTCTACGAAGAAATGCACGCAGTCATAGCATCAGTTCCAAAATCTGACAAAATCATAATTCTTGGGCACTTCAACGCAATAGTAGGTGCAGATAGCTTATCATGGAATGGCATTATCGAAAAATATCGCGTGGGTAGCTACAATAGCAATGGTCTCCTTTTCCTCCAGGCCTGTGCAGAACATGACCTCCTCGTCACTAACACGATTTTTCGTCTTCCTACTCGAAGCAGGACCTCTTGGGTGCATCGTCGCTCAAAGAACTGGCACCAAATTGAAAATGTACTTGTTATAAAGAAAGAAAGGCAAGATGTCCTGGTGATTAAGTCTATGTGTGTTGCCGAGTGCTGGGCAGACCACTGACTCATTGTGTCTAAGCTAAAAAATTGTATTAAGTTATCCAGGCGTCTTCAGAGAAAGAAGACCAATAAAAGGCTAGATGTTACTAAGTTACATAACGTGTCGTTCCAATAGACATTTGCTGCTACTATGGAAAACCATCTCCAAACTGTTTCGCTAGGCGACAAAAGTGTAGATACCAATTGGGCAACGCCCTTAGTGAACAGGTCTATAACACGACTACCGAAATTCTAGATAACGCTATTAGTAAACAAAACGACTGGTTTGATGAGAATTCAGAGAACATAATAACGATGCTAGTTGACAAACATCGTCTCCACAAAATATATTCTAATGACCCAACGTCAACAATAGAGAAAGCTGCTTTCCTAAACTCGTGCCCGACTGTTCCATGCAAACTGCGGCAGTTGCAGGACTCCTGGCTGAGCAATAAAGGAAAAGACACAGGGATATGCTGACAATCATGACATGAGAAGCTTCTATCACGGATATACGGTTTTCTCTAAAACGTTTGTACCATTCAACATGTTTTACTGCGGCTGAGTGTCTCCTCACCGTATTGTGATTGCAGTCTTCTGTAAATTCCCACACATGTCACGCCTTCTTTACCAAGACACTTCGTTACAACACGCTGTTCCATGCAAGCGCTAACAGTGTTGTCCATGTTTTTTTAAAAATCTATCACGTGATTGGCGCATGGCAAGTCGGATACTTGGCAGCAATAAGACACATATGCCCCACATATGTACATAATGATAGTAGTTCCATTAGGCTATAACCCATTCAGGTGTAACTAGAACAAAAATTCCCGGTTTTATTTAAACGCCCGTATGTGTGTATATGAATATTTATATATATATATATATATATATATATATATATATATATATATATATATATATATATATATATATATATATATATATATATATATATATATATATGTACACACACTATATATATACAATGCAGTCGATCTATACATCTGCAGGCCCCAGTCGTGGTATGTCCTAGAAGTAGCCGGGAGAACAATTTCCTGCTTAGCTGACTAGGCTTGAGCAGCGTATTACTGCATTGGGACATATTTCGCGGAGAGTGGTTAACCGATGTGAGTCTAAATTAATAGAACCAGCCATTAGAGCAAAGTTGTCCTGCAGCCTGTAATGCGCCATTTGTGCTGCTCTTAACATGCCACCTAACAACGGCGGTGTTATGTCATGTCACACATGTAGTCGCCTCTTACGACATGCTTTCTGTGGTGCTGTTGTACTATGCTTGTCATACACAAAGGCCCCGGCGAACAACTCGGAAATGAATTATATATAAATAGTTATATATATGTATATATATATATATATATATATATATATATATATATATATATATATATATATATATATATTTTTTTTTTTTTGTTGTTGTTGTTTTGATAGGGATTCCGTAGCGAAGTCGGCCGTCGGCCTCGTGACCAGGTGGTGTGAGTTCGACTCCGGACCGCCGTCTTTTTTCGCAGGTGCTTGATGCGGAGTCCTCTGCATTTCGTAGTCCCCCCCTAGTCGTCTTGTCCTTGACTTGATACTGAGGTCGGGTGGCACGAGCCGTGAGAGTGAGGATACAAAGTAGCGCAGTTATTCCTTACTAAAAATAGCGCTAGCAAAATTAATTATGCCATCATCGTCTACGATGGACGGCGGCCTTTCTCTTTGTCTTATATATGATGAACTGGATGAATAGGTAGACGACGGGAGCAACAGGTCGCAGTGTATTTAGCGAAATGTCACAGCCAAAAAGTAACGATGACATAAATAAACTACATAGAAGAGACCAAAGTCTCATCTTTCAGTTCCAAATAGCATAAACCAGAGTCAATAGCCACTTGAACCGCTTCTATCCCCAGCACCTGCCCGTGTGCAGACATTGCTCTTATCCTGATGATGCAGTTAGACACCTACTCATTGAGTTCAATGAGCTTGCGGACGAGAAAACGATTCTTACAAGCACTGACGACAATTGCCAAGAGCAGTGAAACAACTGAAAAAGACCATCTATATAAGAATGTCATTGGGCTGCAAAGAGCAGTATTGCTCAGCGGCTATGGGATAAGAACAACAACAACATGTATATACCATTTAAATATATGCTTATGTAGATTGATTGGCATCATGACAGTCTCGAGAAACAATGGTCTTTACGCTAGAGAGGGAACAGACCGTTGTTGTTGTCGTTGCTTTCACCGCACAATTTTGGAGTCTGCATCTTGACGCATTTTGTTTCCCCTGCCTGCAAACCAACACACAAAGCCTTCCTCTAGCCGGGTCTGTCTTCGGCAAGTTCCTTCCAGCTGCATGTGAGTAGTATAGAAGGGGCAAAACTGGGACAAACTGGCTAGATACCGATGAATATTTAGTCCGTTATTAGCATCATCATCTGTATCGGTAATAAAACTCGGTGTGTCTTTGTAAAACAGAGTGGCTTTCATATGCCCGCGCTTGGCCTCCTCGCCGTAATTCAAACACGCTTCCAAGTAAGCCTGATTAGAGTAAGTGTTCTCGCTCGGAGTCACTAGGGTATTATTAAGCGAGACATCACCTGAGAGAATAAGCTTGGCATATAATAATTAATTGGGGCCACTTTGGCATCAATGGGTAACTTGTCACCAGTGTTTAAAGTGATTTTGGCTCGTACGTATAATAAGGTGTTGAAAAAATCAAAATATTCTTTGCCATTTCCCGAAATAACAAACTCTACCAGAGCTCCAGAGGCTAGAGCAGCTAGTGGGTGTATCTCTACGAATTGTCCTTTTTCCACGGCTGTTTGTGTCGGTGGCACGCTAAATAAATCTAGACTGCTGTGCAAGCATTCGCACGAATTTTGGTGAATCAGAGCCATCATCCAAATATATCGGAAAAACGGTCCCGGATCTTCTTATGAGTCGAGTAAGCTCGACGAGGTTGGGTTGTAGGCTTTATTCTTTACCTAACCGGCTTACCCGATGGGCCAGGACGTCTTCGTCTTCTTCTAATACTACTACCCGATTTGTTAGTGGTAATGTGATCAACAGCACCTTGCAACAAACGCTGCCCGTTCGCGAAACGATTCTCCAACGTTTCGCCCAGCTAAGGCGTCACTCACCACCTGTAGACTGGTACTAACGCCCTATCTGAGTAGCGCTTTTCCATCGGTTTTTAACCAAGGTAGTATCATTCTACCCAAACCACCTAAGAAACTACACAAACCATGGCCTCTTTGTTTTCTACCACCGATAAACACGGGAATTCCATGTCCGGCTTTATTGCAGTAAAAGTCCTCGTCCACTTTAGCATTTGGTCGTAGTGGAACGTGTCTCACCATTTTCTATTTGAAATCAAAACATTTGCTGGTTCGAAAATGTAGTGTCAGCACCGACGTGCCGTTAGCGAATGCGAGTGGTTTACCCATTTCGTTGGTTAAAAGGATTTCCACAGTGTAGAAAGAAAAAAAACGACTCAAGGGAATGTAGTGTGGTCTGTCGTAAACCCTAAAAACGAAGGCCGAAGTTTTATCTAAAATAGGGACAATCCGTAAAAGAGGTACCACGACGTCACCAACAGGTTTCGCCACCGCGAGATCGCAATACAAGTACACATCTTTCATTTCGATATCCATTTGTATTTCATTCGAACCTATTTGTCTTGGGTTTGTTTTTATTATGTGTGAGGTTCTAAAACCTAAAATATGTCTCAGGTTTTCGTTAATTTCAAGTTCACCTTCGAATAGTTTCAATATAGGCTTATCCTCTTTAAAAACAAAGCTAAAAGGAGGGGTGTTACTCCCCATCAAATCGTCCACTATTTTATTTAAAGCTTGGATTAGCCCACTGGGTGACTGGTAAACACCAGGTTTCAACGAACGCTGGGGCGGTTCTGTATGTTTCTTGTTGGCTGGAAAGTATTGAACCCAAATTCAGTCTCTAGAATGTTAATTTCTGTATCCGTTTTCTCCTCAGACTGTCCCACATGTCTTGGGTCGGATTTTGTTATATGCGAAGCACTGAGGCCTAAAAGATTTTTCAAACTTTCATCAAGCCTAACGACGGCGCCAACTGTGAATAGCTTCAAAATAACCTTTTCTTTAAAAAACAAAAAAAAGGGTGGCACGTTGTTACTCCCTGGCATGCCGAGCACGAGCTGATTCAAAGTCTCCATAAACAGGTCGAGTGACTGATATAAACCCAGATGTAGCGTTAGTAGTATAGAAGCTTTATTTCGCGTATTGGGTAGAAAGTACCGTATCCACACTAAATATTGCGTAGAAGCACTAAAGGACACCTTTTTCTAATTTTACCACCTCCAAGACTACTCCGTCGTATAAATTCATTTATAGATAGAGCCGATTTTCAGTTGTGTGAGACAGATCCAGACAGTCTGTGTTTAGAGTTATCGACGGTCACTCTGTTTGACGCGATAAAACTGGACCTGAGATCCGTATTCTATAGAGTATACGATCAGTGGTTCCCCGCCGATATCTGTCCCGAGCACTGATACTCGTTTATTAGTCGCGAGGGTAAAGCGACTTTTGATTGCCAGAAATGTCGAGACAAACAGTTATTTAATAAGCGAACGCCCGGTTTGTTTAAATTAGTGTACGAGGTGGATGGGGTGATCTCGTTAAGTAGTAAAACCTACCACTGTTTCTTTGCTTATGACAAATCTAGCACTAAGGGTCTAAATAAAAATCATACTGAATTAGATAATTTTTTGGAGGTCCTAAATACTCGACATGCCCAAGGTAGGAAAAATGTCGGGTTCAAAGTCCACAAATCTGGTATATACACCTATACAGAACACAAAAACTCGCTATCCTATTTCTATATAGAAAGACACGTACACGTTGGGATGGCTTGGTTATGTGGTCCGCATATCGTCTACCTACGAAATGCTTTATGTTGAGCTCCAAAAGAGCAATCGGTGTGGAAAAAGATACAAAGACAAACTTAAGTGATCACTGATCCAGTGCGGCATTAACCCCGATGACTGGGAAAGAACCACCACCAATCGTTCAGACTAGCGGAGAACTGTTGCAGCGTATACCGCAACACGAATAATGACCCTCGATATGTCTTATTTCGTCATCTTCATATCAATACTTGAATGTTACATATATACATGTGCATACTTTTGTCATAAGTGATGCTTGAAATGACCTGCCAGTCATTATGATATTGATCCAAAAATAAAAGCCGTATATATCCATCATATTTTGTTTCGTCTTATTTGTCTACTTGTTTATATATTGTAATTACACAGACTAGGAAAATCAATAACTGCGCGAAGCTACCCCTATTAATTATAAAATCGATAACTTCGCTCCGCGATGTTAACAATAACGTATTTGGGGAATACGCGGGGTGTTGTCAAGGTCTTGCGGATCCACATGTGGATCCCATGGCTTTATATAAGCAGCTCGAGCCTCTTTGAGCGTGTGGATCAGATGGTTTATTTTAGCTGTTCGTGCCACTTTTCGGTCCGTATGCAGCATGACATACTACTTACGTGTCACCGGGAAGATGCAAGTCATCAGAATCTGTATTTTGTGTCAGTCAGTTTGTAAGTGTTTTGCCGTGGATTTTTTCATTTTAGCTAACCTCTCTAGTGCCATGGCCGTTCTTCTCTAAATTTGTTCTTTTTGACAGTCTTCGTTCTTGTTTATAATCGAGCTGAGATATTCAAAACTCGTGACGTTCTGAACATTTTACTTCTCTATGTTTATGTCTAGTATTTGTCTTGTGAGTGCTCATTGACCGTGTTTTATAAATATATCTAGTTCCTCGTGTTGTCGTTCAACTGACAATCATCTTTTTCAGTTATGCAGTGCTGATCAACAGGACAACTGTATCATATGTATATCTTTCTTATCGTATTTCATTTCCGCCGACTGTGAACGGATCAAATATATACATATATATATATATATATATATATATTTATATATATATATATATATATATATACATATATATATATATATATATATATATATATACATACATATATATATATATATATATATATATATATATATATATATATATATATATATATATATATATATATATATTGTATTTCACATTAATAGCAGAATTAACCTGCCCGCTCAAACTGAATGAAATGTAAATTAGTCCCATGGTGTATGCGAACATTGTTGATGGTAACAATTTAAATATGTTAAGAAAGTTAAGAACAAAAAATAAACCTTACCTATAACATCTGTCCGTTAAAGGCGTGACGACAAGGCGCCCACTATTACCAAGATACTCGTATCCATATTTCAATTGAGAATTGATCATGCGGGTTATTAAGTTATCTTCCTGAAACACAATTTAATTTCTCTCAAAATCATTACTGCTATCTTCAATTAATACACACTCTGGTACAGCTAGTTGCTTGTTGTTGTACACACTTGAACACTTTCGTATAATCTACGCAGCTTTAGACAGGAGGGAAATTTCTCTGTGGTTATCAAACGATTGACGATTACCCTTGTGTTTGTACATGTGACAATGGTGGTATATTTCAGTTCCTGCGGCATATTACCTGTTTCCCAAATTGAGCAAAATAGAATGTTAGCTTGTTTAGAACCACAGGGCTTCTTGTTTTGTGGAGTTCACCAGAAATAGCATCTGATCCGGTGGGTTTGCCACTGGACATTACCGTGATTGGTTTCTCGATCGTATCTGTACTGATTGGTACACTAAGCCTGGCATTAACTGCATACGTGTTATGGCTAATTCACTGATAGTGGATGAAAGATTTGTGATAGCACTGAAGTGCTCTGACCATCACTTCAGAATCTCGATTTTGTCGGTCATCAGGAGCGTGCCATCATCTTTAAGGACAGGAGATGAATTATATGACCTGGGACCATAGACCGTATTCAGGGTATCGTAAAACGCTTTGTGTCTGCATTTCATCTGCTTTGCTGTTGAGCCAGGCATTCTGCAAAGTCATGGACTGGTTCTAGACAATCTTGCGAATGTAGGTGAACGCTGACATTTTAGAAGATGAGGAGGGATCGTCTTGGTGAAGTCTTAACAAACGATGTTTTTCATTCTACAAAGTCTTAACAATCTCATCGTTGTCATCAAATCAGTCTTAGTTTCTGTAAGCTACATTACCCAACTACTCAGAAGCGGTAAAGTAGACAGCACCCTTCAGAAAGGCTCATTTGTCCTTCACTGTTTCCGCACATAGTTGTATGTCTGTCTGCCAGCTGTCCAGAGCCTGGAAAACCGGTCCGCATGAGGCCCGCTTTGCAGATTGAAGATGTTAAGTCTCTTCTCAAACTTTCGACCCTGATGACGTCGTCTGGGCTCTATGTGGGGGTTACATTTTGACACAATACGTCTGTTATCTGTCAAACATCGCACATCTTGTCTGTCTATCTTTCTGGCGAGAACATAGTCAATAAAATGTCACTACTTTTAGAGCGGGAATGCATCCACGACGCGAGTGGACAACCGAACATGGGAATCGTGATAAAGGTATCACGGGTAACACAGATGTCCAGCAGTAGCAACCCATTGCTGTTGCACTTGTCCGTACCATGTACCCCTAGTACACCTTCTCAAGAATGATGGTCGGCGCTACTCTGGCATTAAAGTCACCAAGGATAACAAGCTTTTCGGACTTTCAAACCGACAATTTATTCTTGATATCTTCAGAATTAGTCATTGTTGGGACTAGGCGCTGATCACTGTAACACTCCTTCTGTGTATCAGTGAGACTTGGACAGTCACTAGCCGATCTTTGATAACCTGTGGTGGTGGAACAACTGCGCAGACTAGATGAGATCTTATGGCGAATTCGAGACCTTGTCTTGTCTTTCTGTTATATCGTGCCCACTTAAGAAGAACGTGTATCCAACCAAAACCTCTATGATCTGGCTCTCTCTTTGTAATCTGGTCATGCTAAGAGCAATCACATCTACCTAGTAGCGTCCAGTTCTTTGGAAACTAAAGCCGTCCTACGTTCGGGTCTATCGGCCTTGGTGCTGTCAAGTAATGTGCGCACGTTGTACATGTTGAAGGTAATAGCCTCCATTCCGTATAAATCACATGGTACATCTGATAAACATGTATGGCACTGTGACTTGCTTTTAAATAGTTGTAAGTGAGGATATTTGCGCTGTTGTCAGGCTCACTCTCTCGTCCTGAGCTATCTTTGTCCAATGATAAGACGTAGTAAAGACGACTGGAGATAGCACAGGACGAAGATCAATACGTACGTTTTTCAAGCAGGAGCGGAAACTCTAGCAGGACAGCTGGTACATTTTTCTACAAATGTATTAATAAGGGGAAAAACCTCAGACAAATAGAAAGCATACAGACAGCTTTATTTCATAAACAAGGAGACAAACAACTTGTAAACTACAGCCCGATCTGTTTTGCTTTCAGGAATTTGCAAGCTTTTAACGAGAGTGATTGCAAACAGACTAGATAAGCAACGTGATGAAAAACAAGAAGAGCAGACATGCTTTAGGAGTATTTACTCAACGATATACCACTTTCACACATTCAACTCTTTTGTTGCGAATACGTCGCTGAATGCCCCCAATGCTTAAGTTTAGTCTTTTGTGCGCTCTGAAATGGGCCTTGAAACTGCCCCTGAAAAGTGGCTGGTAGATGTCCTCATATGTTGATCATGCTGACGAAGATTGTCCGGGGTCCTTAGGATGTTGTTCTATGCTTGACTTTATCTGTGTGGCTCTCACTACTGCGGGGATAAAGCAATCCACATCTCGTTTGCCAGACTGCCTTGAATACAGCGTCTTTACTGGGAACACTGCATAGAAGAGAGGTGTCGGGCTCATATTGCCCGACGAAACGTACTTGGCGCAGGATAGGCGATTCTAAGCTCCCCACGACGTTCAACAACACAAATGGAAAGAGAACTAAGTAACTCACTGCAATAACTATTCTCTTAGCCAGACTACACTAGTACTGCCGCTTTGAGGTGGAATGAGGTCTTGATCCACTGTGGTTTGCTGAATTTATACAGGCAAAAGAAGAAACTGGCATCAACATTTACAACGCGCTATGTGACCTCATAGTGGAAAAGATATGTGTATATCCATAGAATGAGGATTGGAAGAAATTTACTAACTATCGAACTCTTGCTTTAATAAACAATCCTTGCAAAATCCTTCTACTGATCATAATTAAGATGTTGGACAAAAAAACACAAAAAAATACATGGATCACAAACAGGTTTTAGACATCGTAGGAACACGAGAAACCACATCTTCAATATAAGAAACATGATAGACAAGTTCATCATCAGTCAATTAACCTGAAGGACATTGAGGCATCAAAACTACAGTTTGTTGGACACGTTCCCGGCACTACATTCGTTTTGGTGCTACAATATTTGTTATAGCAATGGTCCACCTGTGTTGTCGCCCCTTCTATTTTCTTGCCTCCTTCTCTTACGCCTAACAGTCACTGTACCTTGCAGGTTCGTCTTGGTCAATCCAGACGAGCTTGATACATGACTTTATAATGACGCTTGCGTGATTTACCATACTCTATCGGTTAGTATATTATTCGACCGCTTTCTTAACGGTGTCCCTAACTGCCTTATTCGTAACGTGGTCTAGATACACAATGCCGAGTATCATCTCTATTGCATAAATTCTACACTCTAGAACCGCCGTTAAGTCCAAGTTTCGCACTCGTAAAGATACAAGTGCATACAGTCAACTCAACTTGGATTAAATGTTGATGCTTTTGTCCCTCCATAGTGGAGCAGCCATGGTTATCGCTGTTCTTGTCTGAATCTCAGTTCTAGAACATCGTGCATCGATCAGTGCTCTGAGGTATTTAAACTGCTAAGCAATTTACATTTGATCGCAATCATACGTTTTAGACCTTTTGATAAATTTGATCATCATTTTACTCTTTTCTACACTAATTTTCATTCCAAACGTCTGAGCGACATTTTCGAGATTTGAGACTTGCAAGTTCTAGCCCCATTTCAGTCAGCCTGGTAATGTCATCAACAAACCAGAGATTGGTGAGTGAACTTCCAGAGCTTCGGAATGATATGTTCCAGAAAAACATTGAATAGCCTCGATAAAAGAAGACCATTCCCCAGTTAACCGGCTGAGTATGACTGCACGTGATCGTTGGGCGCAGAGTTTCTCAATGACGTAGGGAAACCTCATGCCAGGCTATGTGAACAGCTCTTTCAAAGTCATCAATGACTTGGTATAACTTTTAGTTACGCTGAATGCATTTTTCGTTGAGCATACGCATATTAACGATGAGTTCAATTGTTCTGCGAAAAGCTAGAGAACTAGATTGTTCTTTCGCAATATCGTTTCTGTCTTTCGTTTCTGTCTGTTTTAAATAACAATAGGCATCACTTTGCCGGAATGGCTGACGACTGATGATTCGGTAGTTTTGACATTGTTAGAGGTTACCATTCTTAGGTAGAGCCTAAATCAGAGATTATGTCCATAGTGTTAAGCGTTATGTGTTCAGATACATTTTCCGGTCCATCTCCTGATGTTATCCACCCACTTAAAACGTTTTCCTCCTCTTGAACTACTGTCTTTACACCCCCCCCCCCCGGAAGGGTTTGTTTTGTAATATGACCAAAATAACGTATTTGTCTAACCCTGATTTCGGTCATTAAGTTTTGCTTCACGCCCAACTGCCTCCCCCAACTTTTTCAATACCTCCAAATTTGTTTTCTTTCAAAGGATTGGGACCCACTCTTCTAAATGCCCACACTTCATGGGCTTTAATGCTTTTTTTGCAAATTGTTATTCATTGTCCATGTTTATGCGCCATAAAGTAGTGATGAGTATACATAATAGTTGTCCATCGTTGTCGATGAGAACCGCCGACATCATCCTTGTCACAGATTTCCCTGTTGGGTGTGGGTGCGCATGTGGCTGAACAGGCCAATCCGGGCACGAAAACATCTGCTACATATCGGGCACACGAGGTTTGTAGAAGGGGATTGTGTTCCCGCTGTTCGGGATTTCCGGTTCTCGCGTCTGCTCTGGGCTTTCAAAACACGGTCGTCTTCACCGGCAGCTACACCCGATTTGACTGCGCTTCTTCAGTCAGATCTGTTTTGCGCAAGATATTCCCAGGTGTCGATGTCTATCTGGCAACTCTTTAGTGAGTCCTTCCGACCGTCTTTAAAAAGTTTCTTTGGGCGCCCTCTCTCGCGCCATCCCTCTCTCAGCTCGCCGTAGAGAAGCTTCTTTGGGAGCCGCTCGTCTGACATACGGACGAGGTGTCCGACCCATCCTAGTCGTGCTTTTTCTAGCAGTGCATGGATGCTGTGCATGTTAGCCCTCGAGAGAACCTCGATGTCAGTGACACGATCTTGCCATCGGATGTGGAATATTCGCCTCAGGCAACCTGTGTGGAAGTGGTTTAACCTCCTTGCATGTCCAGAGTATACAGTCCAGATTTCGGAAGCGTATAGTAGGGTTGGAACGATGGTTGCACTGTAGACTTTGAGTTTGGTCTTGACGCTGATGCCACGACGTGCCCAGACCATCGAGCGCATTCTACCAAAGGCTTTGCTGGCCTTTGCTATTCTGGTTTGCCACCTCATCGTCTAGGCTGACAGATCTCGTCAGCGTGCTGCCCAGATATGTGAATTTGTCTACGGCATTCAACGTCTGCCCGCTGACTGTAGTCTCTGGTTTTGTGTACGGCATGCCTGGTGCTGGTTGGTACATGACCTCTGTTTTTTTTTTGCATTTATGGTCAGGCCAAAATTTTCGCATGCGGCAGAGAACTGATCCATTCCAACCTGCATGTTCAGTTCTGAGTTGCTCATTAGAGCGCAGTCGTCAGCAAATACAAGTTCCCTGATTATGTCACCAGCCACTTTGGTTTTGGCCTTATTTCTTCTGGAATTGAGTAACTTGCCATCTGTGCGGTACTTTATGGGTATTCCAAGCTCCAATGATCTGAAGGCCTCTGTCATCGTGGCCGCGAACATCATGCTGAACAAAGTCGGGGCGAGTACACATTCTTGTTTTACTCCGTTTGATACTAGAAATGTTTTAGAGATTGCACCTCTGTCCAGTACACGAGCACACATGCCTTCGTGTAGCTGTTTCCCCATTGTTATGAACTTGTTGGGGCAGCCAAACTTAGACATTATCATCCACAGCCCTCCTCTGTTTACTGTATCAAATGCCTTTGTCAAATCAATAAATGTGGTGTACAAGGCCTGATTTTGTTCTCAACACTTCTCTTGTTCTTGGCGAGCGGCAAAAATCACGTCCACTATTCCTCTTCCGGCTGAGAATCCACATTGGCTTTCTGGGAGGTTCTGGCTTTGTTCAAGGTGTTTATATTCCACGATGATTATCGCATTCCTGACGGTTGCCTTTTCTTTTGTACAGGTGAACGATTGAGGAGTCCTTTAGCTCCTGCGGAACTTTACCTTCAGCCCACATGTGACAGAAGAGTTCAGTGATCCTTCTGGTGAGGGATGGGCCAGCTGTCTTATATACCTCTGCTAATATTGCATCAGCTCCTGGAGCTTTTCCTGCAGATATTGAACTGATTGCCCTGTCGACTTCCTCCTCAGTAATGACTTCATCCAACGCCAGGTTCAGTTCCACCTGCGGCATTCGCTGGATGGCCTCTTCATTTATGGACGATGGGTGGTTTAGCATTTTGCAGAGGTGGTCTGCCTATCTGTCTAGAATCTGAACCTTATCTGTTTGCAGTACCCCACCCGCACTGCGAACTGGAGTATTACTAGAGGGCTGCGGGCCGTAGAGAGCTTTCAGTGCCTCGTGAAACCGTTTGGTGTCATGACGCTCGGCGAACATCTCAATTTCGTCAGCTCTTTTGCTTAGCTATGAGTCTTGCATCTCTCTAAGCCTAGTCTGGACAGCTTTGCGAGCAGTATTGAAGGCAGCTTTTGCTGCCGGAGATGGTGTGTCCCTCTGGTATTCCCTGTGCGCTTCTTGTTTTGCATCGAGAAAGCTCTGTATTTCCAGATCGTTCTCATCAAACCAGTCCTTATGCTTGCGCGTGAGTGGACCAATGTGTTTAACAGCTGTATCGTAGAGTGTGTTTCTCAATGATGCCCAGTTCTCTTCGATGTCGTTCTTTTCAAAACGAAGCTCAGTCTACCCTCAAGCTCTTCCTGGAAGCCTCCTCTCGTGGGTTCGTATTTCCTAAGATACATTTAGCCTCCTCGGTGGTTTATTTCACTGTGGGCGTATTTTGGGCTGGATCTTGAAGTTTAGCTTGGCAATGACAAGTCGATGGTCGGTCCAACATTCTGCACCACACATGCTCTTCGTTACCATATCATCCGCTCGATCCCTACGTCTGATGATAATGTAGTCAATGGCGTGATCTTTGGTGCATCCATGTGGTTCTATTTCGGACAGGTAGTCGGAAAGCTGTGTTTGTAATGAGTAGTTCATTTGCGGCACATGTCCTCAGAAGGAGCAGTCCGTTACTATTGCATTTTCCGATACCATGTCTGCCAATGGCCCCCTCCCAGGCTGTATGGTCTGTGCCAACCCTATCGTATACATAGCACCTGACAATTTACATTTTCAAATTTTGATTGATCTGTTTGGATACCAGTATGTGTCGCATGTGTGTATGTTGTCGAATAGCGTCTTGCGCAGAACTTGTACCAGTACCAAAAAAAGGAAAAGACAAAACAGATCCAAATGGATACAGGCCTATCAGCCTACTGAGCTGTGTCGGAAAACTGATGGAACGTATGATAAACACCAGACTGATGTGGCATCTGGAAGAAAAACGGATACTAATTCCACAGCAAGCAGGCTTTAGACAACACAGATCCACTGAGGACCAGGTCATCCTCATAGCCCAGGAAAAAGACGATGCCTACCAGGCACAGAAACACACAGTAGCGGTTTGGGTGGACCTGGAAAAAGCATTTGACAAAGTCTGGCAAGACGGACTTAGAGTCAAGCTAAGGAGAAGTGAAGTCTGTGGGAGAATGTAGAAGTGGATCAACCACTACCTCAAAAAACATCGCTGGAAGAGTGGGCGAACTCATGGCAGGTCAAAATAAATGAGGAGAAAACCACCTGTACAATATTCTCGCTTTCAATCAAACCCCAAAACACTAAATTAACTCTAAATGGCACATTCCTGCCGCCAAACGACAACACAAACTATCTGGGAGTCACATTTGATCGGCGCATGACATGGAAAAGTCAGAACGAGAGAAACCGAATGAGAACCAGAGAAAGAATGGCAATCATGAGGAAACTTGCTGGCAAAAGCTGGGAGCAGACGAAAGTATTCTAAAGAAACTGTACACTGGAAGAGTGAGACCAGTTCTCGAGTATGGCATTGTGGCATGGACAACAGCAGCAAAGGCGAACTTCGATAAAGTTAGCAAACTTCAAAACCAAGCCATGAGAGTTATAACAGGAGGCATGAAGTCAACGCCAATTGTAGAACTTGAAAAGATTACAAAACTGCAATCCATAACCGACAGAAGAGACTGCAGAGCCCAGCTGCAGTCAGAGAAACTCAGAAGACTGACTGACCATCAATTACACCAGAGACTAAACAATTTGGGAAATGGGAAACTAAAGCGGAGAAACTTTGCAGAAATAGCCAAAGCAAAGATGCACGAAGATCCCATAAAGGCACTAACAACACCAAAGCCCATCACTACTGTACGAAAACCTACCTGGAGGCAGGATATATTTCCAGAGGTGGTAGAAAATATACCAGGTATTGGAAACAAAAACTGCCAGACTGAAAAAGAAAGGAGAGATACTACCCTAAGCTTTATATCGGAAAACTACCCAAGCATGGATTGGACCCACGGTTCTGTAACAAACACTACACAGAACGGAGGGGCAGGAGCATTCCTGAACCTACCAAATAGCAGAAAAATAACACTGTCTTTCGCTACTGGTAAGTACACAAGCAATTTCAGAGCGGAGGCAGAGGCACTGAGGGCGGCAGTGGAAGAAATGGTGACAAATGAAGAAAATGAAAGCCATACAGTCCTGCTTACAGATGCTCTGGCCGTAGTCACAGCGCTAAAAAGCCAGAAAAACACTGAGCTTAATTGACTTAAGAGCAGTACTCTGTCAACTATGGCAGCAGTCTGCACCAAAAAGGGTAGTGGTACAGTGGGTCCCATCTCACTGCAACATCCAAGGCAACGAGGAGGCAGACAGACTGGCAAAAGATGGTACAAGACTACCACAAACAGATACTAGTATGACGTACGAAGTCAAAACGGCTTATTAAAGCCAGATACATGACCAAATGGGAAACCGAACACACTCGTTACACCAAAAACGATGCCTATTACCAGTTGAACAGAAGAGAGCAGATCGTTGTCTTCTGACTTCGCACTGGCCACAATAGACTGAGGTACCACCTATTCAACAAATTGAAGATAGGTGGTACCGACGAATGCCCGTGTGGTACCGGGAAAATGACCGCAGAGCATATGCTGCAGAACTGCCCGACATACGAGGATCAGAGAGAGCAGATGTGGCTATCACCAGTGGAACCACAAGACAAGCTCTATGGCAGTGTCGACAGCCTCAGAATGACCGCCGCTTTTTTCGAAAAAATAATGGTTACTGTCTGACTGCGTACGAAGAAGAAGAAGAAGAAGAATAGCGTCTTGGCCATACCTATTCTTTTTCTTATTTCTTACTTGGTTAGCGCAACTGAGTGGTCCTGGGTTCATTCCCCAGTTGAGGCGGTAATGTTTTTTCAGACCGCATCGGCACCCGGGTCGACCCAGCCTTAAATGGGTACCGGTTCAGTCCGGGAAGTAAAAGCGGCGAGGGAGAGGAGATGGTTACCGCCCTCATATAGCCGAGCCTTTGATTTGTGAGATCGCTAACACCTCACACCCCTACGGCAGTAATGCTATGGGTTACTTTACTTTACAGAAAATTGCTTCCCCTGTTCCATTAAACTTTCGGAAACCAAATTGTTCTTCTGAAACTTCACTCTCTACATTACCTATTGTCTCTCTTGTATGATCTTGGGTAGCATTTTAATTGTGTGACACCTACCGTTCTAAAGTCTGAACATTCTATTGCATACGGTTTTTTTTCTGGAGCGTTATAAACGTAGATGCTTTCAGGTCTGTTGGTATGCATACAATATTGTATATGTCATTACACAGATCAGTAGGTATATCTATACCAAATTCTTCTAGGGCCTCTATCATTTCTATGTTTAAGGAGTCCGGCCCAGTTGCTTTCCCTTTTCTCATAGTTTTTATCACATTTACCACCTATGTTGATGATTTGGCTTCGCGACTGTCCTCAAAAAGAATCCTTGTATATTCCGCCAATCTGACCCTCATGACAATGTCTGTAACCACTTTCCCTCCATGTGTTAGTACTTCGCCTGGTTTGTTGTTTATACCAGCCGGAATGGTCTTCTTGAGAGAATTGACGCCACCTTTACTTCTTCACATAGGATGGTGAATTTATCGTCTTCTTCGTGTGGATCGTCTAGTAATATCACTCTATGGTCCCCACTGGTTTTTATGTTATATAAATGAGCGCAGTATTCCATCCATCTCCGAATAACATCTTCTGCGTCAGGGTGCTCCCTGTCTAGTCCTGTATTGTTCTCATTTTTTGTGTTTTCTACCTTGTTAGATCCTTAACCTTAACGTTGGCTAACTATTGTTCCAGGTTATGCAGACCTGAATGTATCAACATTGTTATGATATCCACTGCTCCTTTGTTTCTATCATATCTTTTCTTATAGCTTTAATGTGGCTGTACTTGTAACCCTAGAAGGAATAGGTTTTTCTTTTTTTAGAACTCACCTGGTGTCGCACAGTGACAAAATATGTTCAGTGACCCAGGTATTTTCAACACTTTTCAACATATTTCTTGAGGAAATTATGAATGAAGCATTTGGATATCATTTTGATATTGTAAAGTTAGGAGACAGAACGATTACAAACCTTCGTTTTGTAGATGACATCGACGGGTAGACGGGCACAGAGGGGGGACCGATAATTGGTCAGAAGACTCAATGAAACAGCTCTTGACCATGGTATGGAGATTAACGCTAGAAAGAACACTTCAATGACCAAGAACGCCGAGGGCGTCAACAGTGGAGCAACAGCTAATGGCCAGGAACTCGAAGTGGTCGACTGTATAAATATCTGGGTTCGATTGTGAGTTATTAAGAATCAAAATGTGATGTATTGACCAGAAAAACACAGACGACGCTTGCACGGCTTAACAAAATCTGGCAAGACAAACGGTTTACCATTGCACAAAGATTAGATGAATGCGTACATTGGTCCTGTACATATTCCTCTTTGCTTCTGAGACATGGACAATTGCAGTTGACCTGCAGCGGGGGATACATGTCTTAGAGATTATATGTTTTCGAAGACTTCTAAACCTCAAAGACCGAGTTACAAATAAAGAAATAGAGAAAACAATTACAATGCCTTTTGAAGACCTCTTGGCAACGGTCAAACGACGGAAACTAATTTGGTACATCCACATATCAAGATCAAACGGTCTTGCAAGTACGATCGCGCACGTAAAGATGCAAAACCAACGACGACGAGGTCGTCCCAATTATAGGACAACATAAAAGAGTGGACCAATCTCCGACCAGAGAAGGTAAGGCCATTAGCTGAAGACAAAAAGTGGCTTTGTGTGGGTGTGTTCGAGAATAGCCAAAGACATCACCTTGGTACGGGATAACCTAACCTGTCCTGGCGTGACCCAGGTCTTGTATCGCCTTGTTCATTCGTTCTCTTTAATTATAGGTGCAGCGGTGGTCACCACTCCAATCGTCGTTCCTACTTGAACAACCTATTACTTCTTTTTGAATTGTCGTTGCCCTTGATAAATGCAGTGTTCTTGCACAGTAACTGTTTGTTGTCTGAAGCACCACGTACATAGACTTTGACATCGGTCTATTCACAACTGAAATGTGAAGACATGTCCAAGCACATAATGTCGTTGTCACAATAGAAGATCATAGATGCTATCTAGAACCAGTGGTATTTCTTTATTCTAGAAGCGTTTCAAGATCAAGTTGCGACCGTCATTTTTAGAAGGTCTAGTCCATGTATGACGTAGAGGGCCAACTTGTGGAATAGATTAAAAAGCTGTTGTTACGCCACGCTTGCAGCTGACATCGAGTGATGCGTGACTTTGTTTACAACTGTGTATAGTTGGACGATCATTAAATAATATGCGGGCTCAAGATTTCATAATGACTTCAAAGGACACCAAATTGTGCATGCCAAGATGAGATGAATCGGGTAACTGGAATCATCACACCACCAGTGTGATTGATTAACATGTGTCATCCATGTTTTTGTCATTGCATGACTATCTGAACCAGCTGTTGTGGGGTAAAAATTAATGAGGTGACCTTATAGTGCCGTTAACACATAGAGTGGTGACGTCTGATATTGCTAAGGAAGACAAACTAAAATGTATTTATGATTGTTAGTTCCACGGGAACAGCAAACCGATTTATAATCCCCATATTCCTGGAGGTGGGCATCAGTACCAAATTTGTTCAGAGAAGAGAGTCTAAGAGTAAACATCTGCCGCGTGCTTAATCAAAAAGCAACCGAAACCATTTGTGTCCATAAGGTTGGCCATTTTCTGAGAGACAGACAGAGAGAGAGAGAGAGAGAGAGAGAGAGAGAGAGAGAAAGTGAGAGAGAAACAGTGAGAGACATAGAAAGATAGAGAGAGAGAGAGCGAGAGAGAGGTGTGTCTACACGAAGTGCAAAGATATCGATACGTTGTTACATAACATGCAGCTGAAGTATTTTGACGTTTGGGAGCCGCGCAGTGGCTAGCGCTCTGGATTCGCATCTGAGTGGTGCTGGGTTCATTCCCCAGTCTCAAATGGGTACCGGTTCAGTCCGGGAAGTAAAGGCGGCCGGCGTGATGCTGGTAATAATCTACTAAGTGCCGTGCGTTATAAAATAATATGGGCCTAACACCATATTTCCGACTGCGCCGCAAAGCCGACGGGATCTTTTATTTGGATGTTTGATGCATTAATTACTTTAACTTTACCTACTCACAATAGTTTCTCTGAATTTGGTCGATGGCATTGTATATGTTCTGAATTTTATTCTTCTTCTTCTTCTTCATCGTACGCAGTCAGACAGTAACATTTATTTTTTCGAAAAAAGCAGCCGTCATCCTGAGGCTGTCGACACTGCCATAGAGCTTGTCTAGTGTTGCCACTTGTGATGGCCACATCTGCTCTCTCTGATCCTCGGATGTCGAGCAGTTTTGCAGCAAATGCTCAGCGGTCATTTTCCCGGTACCTCACGGGCATTCGTTGGTGCCACCTATCTTCAATTTGTTGAATATGTGGTACCTCAGTCTGTTGTGGCCAGTGCGAAGTCTGAAGACCACGACCTGCTCTCTTCTGTTCAACTGGTAATAGGCATCGTTTTTGGTGTAGCCAGTATGTTCGGTTTCCCATTTGGTCATGTATCTAGCTCTAATAAGCCGTTTTGATTCTTCGTATGTCATGCTAGTATCTGGTTGTGGTAGTTTTGCACCTTCTTTTGCCAGTCTGTCTGCCTCCTCGTTGCCTTGGATGTTGCAGTGAGATGGAACCCACTGCACCACTACCCTTTTTGGTACGGCCTGCTGGCATAGTTGACAGAGTACTGCTCTTAAATCATTAAGTTCAGTATTTTTCTGGCTTTTTAGTACTGTAAGCAGGACTATGTGGCTTTCATTCCTTTTACATGTCACCATTTCTTCCACTGCTGCCCTCAGTGCCTCTGCCTCCGCTCTGAAATCGCTTGTGTATTTTCCAGTAGCGAATGACAGTGTTATTTTTCTGCCATTTGGTAGGTTCAGAAAAGCTCCTGCCCCTCCGTTCTGTGTTGTATTTGTTACGGAACAGTCGGTGTATGCATGGGTCCAGTCCATGCTTGGGTAGTTTTCCGTTATGTAACTCAGGGTAGTATCTCTTCTTTCTTTTTTAGACTGGCAGTTTTTGTTTCCAATACCTGGTATATTTTATACTACCTCTGGAAATATATGCTGCCCCAGGTAGGTTTTCGTACAGTATGGATGGGCTTTGGTGTGGTTAGTTTGTTCATAGGGTCTTCGTGCATCTTTGCTTTGGCTATTTCTGGAAGGTTTCTTCGCTTTAGCTTCCCATTTCCGAAATTGTTTAGTCTCTGGTGCATTTGATGGTCAGTCAGTCTTCTGAGTTTCTCTGATTGTAGCTGGGCTCTGCAGTCTCTTCTGTCGGTCATGGATTGCAGTTTTGTAATCTTTTCAAGTTCTACAATTGGCGTTGACTTCATGCCTCCTGTTATAACTCTCATGACTTGGTATTGGAGTTTGCTAACTTTATCGAAGTTCGCCTTTGCTGCTGTTGTCCATGCCGCAATGCCATACTCGAGAACTGGTCTCACTCTTCCAGTGAATAGTTTCTTTAGTATATTTTCGTCTGCTCCCCAGCTTGTACCAGCAAGTTTCCTCATGATTTGGTGTTTTGTGGTCTTTTTCTCGTTTATTTTGACCAGCCATGAGTTCGCCCACTCTTCCAGCGATGTTAGGGCCTGCTGCATCCGATTTCTTGCTATGGTGAGATTCTTTTCAGAGGTCCACATAGCCAGATCGTCTGCAAACATTGAGCTATGAACTCTTCTTGGTATATTCTCTGTAATGTCATTTATATACACACGGAACAGTGTGGGTGACAGTACTCCCCCTTGGGGTACTCCCTGTTCTTCTTCTTCTTCTTCTGCGTACACAGTCAGACAGTAACCATTATTTTCTCGAAAAAAGCGGCGGTCATCCTGAGACTCTCGCCACTACCATAGAGCTTGTCTTGCAGTTCCACTGGCAATGGCCACCTCTGCTCTCTCTGATCCTCGTATGTCGGGCAGTTCTGCAGCAGATGTTCAGTGGTCCTTTTACCAGTACCGCACGGGCATTCGTCGGTACACCCTATCTTCAATTTGTTGAATAGGTGGTACCTCAGTCTGTTGTGGCCAGTGCGAAGTCTGAAGACGACGACCTGCTCTCTTCGGTTCAACTGGTAATAGGCATCGTTTTTGGTGTAACCAGTATGTTCGGTTTCCCATTTGGTCATGTACCTGGCTTTTATAAGCCGTTTTGACTCTTCGTACGTCATACTGGTATCTGTTTGTGGTAGCCTTGCACCTTCTTTTGCCAGTCTGTCTGCCTCCTCGTTGCCTTGGATGTTGCAGTGTGACGGAACCCACTGTACCACTACCCTTTTTGGTGCGGACTGCTGGCACAGTTTGCAGAGTGCTGCTCTTAAGTCATTAAGCTCAGTGTTTTTATGGCTTTTTAGCGCTGTGACTACGGCGAGAGCATCTGTCAGCAGGACTATATGGCTCTCATTTTCACTGTGTGTTACCATTTCTTCAACTGCCGCCCTCAGTGCCTCTGCCTCCGCTCTGAAATTGCTTGTGTACTTACCAGTAGCGAATGACAGTGTTATTTTTCTGCCATTTGGTAGGTTCAGGAATGCTCCTGCCCCTCCGTTCTGTGTAGTGTTTGTTACAGAACCGTCGGTGTATGCATGGGTCCAGTCCATGCTTGGGTAGCTTTTCGTTATGAAGCTTAGGGTAGTGCCTCTCCTTTCTTTTTCAGTCTGGCAGTTTTTGTTTGCAATACCTGGTATATTTTCTACCACCTCTGGAAATATATCCTGCCTCCAAGTAGGTTTTCGTACAGTAGTGATGGGTTTTGGTGTTGTTAGTGCGTTTATGGGATCTTCGTGCATCTTTCTTTGGCTATTTCTGCAAAGTTTCTCCGCTTTAGTTTCCCAGTTCCCAAATTGTTTAGTCTCTGGTACATTGGGTGGTCCGTCAGTCTTTGGAGTTTCTCTGACTGCAGCTGGGCTCTGCAGTCTCTTCTGTCGGTCATGGATTGCAGTTTTGTAATCTTTTCAAGTTCTACAATTGGCGTTGACTTCATGCCACCTGTTATAATTCTCATGGCTTGGTTTTGAAGTTTGTTAACTTTGTCGAAGTTCGCCTTCGTTGCTGTTGTCCATGCCGCAATGCCATACTCGAGAACTGGTCTCACTCTTCCAGTGTACAGTTTCTTTAGTATGCCTTCGTCTGCTCCCCAGCTTGTGCCAGCAAGTTTCCTCATGATCGCCATTCTTTCTCTGGCTTTCATTCGGTTTCTCTCAATCTGACTTTTCCATGTCATGCGCCGATCAAATGTGACTCCCAGATAGGTTGGGTTGTCGTTTGGCTGCAGGATTTTGCCATTTAGGCTTAATTTGGTACTTTGGGGTTTTAATGAGAGCGAGAATATTGTGCACGTGGTTTTCTCCTCGTTTATTTTGACCAGCCATGAGTTCGCCCACTCTTCCAGCGATGTTAGGGCCGTCTGCATCCGATTTCTTGCTATGGTGAGATTCTTTTCAGAGGTCCACATAGCCAGATCGTCTGCAAACATTGAGCTATGGACTCTTCTTGGTAAATTCTCTGTAATATCTTTTATATATACCAGGAAGAGTGTGGGTGACAATACTCCCCCTTGGGGTACTCCCTGCTCGAGTGTCACCTTTTTGCTCATCTGCCCTTGTACTTGGACTCTGGCCGTTCTTTGTTTGAGGTAGTGGTTGATCCACTTGTACATCTTCCCACAGACATCACTTCTTCTTAGCTTGACTCTAAGTCCATCCTTCCAGACTTTGTCAAATGCCTTTTTCAGATCCACCCAAACAGCTACTGTGTGTTTCTGTGCCTGGTAGGCATCTTCTATCTCCTGGGCTATGAGGATGACCTGGTCCTCAGTGGATCTGTGCTGTCTAAAGCCGGCTTGCTGTGGAATTAGTACTCGTTTTTCTTCCAGATGCCACATCAGTCTGGTGTTTATCATCCGTTCCATCAGCTTGCCGACACAGCTCAGTAGGCTTATGGGCCTGTATCCATTTGGATCTTTTTTGTCCTTTCCTGTTTTTGGTACTGGTACCAGTATTGCATCTTTCCATGCCTGGGGTACAATACCCCTTTTCCAGCTTTGGTTCAGGACTGATAGTAGTTTTTTCTTCGCTGTTTGGCCCAGCCCCATCAGCATTTCGTTGGTTATCCCGTCTTTTCCGGGAGATTTCCTTTTCTTTAGTGTTCTCATAGCCTCTTCCATTTCGCGCATTGTTAGTTTGGCCATCATGTGCTCTTCAGGAGCCGTATTTATGTTTTCGTGTCCCTTTAGCTCTTCGCTAATGTCTGTATGCTTATCTGCAGGGACCTCGATGTGGTTTGCTCTGGCATAGTGATCGACAAAGGCGTTTGCGGCTTTCTTACCTGTGATCAAGTTCTCGCCCTGCTTGATAGTAATTTGTTTATTTGACGGGGTTTCGTCATTCATGGCTCTGACTAGCTTACATAGCTTGTTCCCTTCTTTGTCCAGGTTTAAAATTTCCGTTTTATTTTTCCAACTTTCTCTTGCTGTTTGCTTGAGAGTGTGTTTGTACTTCGCCGCGGCGGCTTTGAGGGCGATGTTTGCCTCCATGGATTTTTCTCGTTCTGCCATGTTCCTAGCATTTGTTACTGCATCTTCCACTTTCTGTAACTCATCATTCCAGTAGGGCTTATAGTTTTTCCTAGCTCCTCTTGGGATGGTTTCAGTGGCGGCTTGCATTATTGCCTTGCTTAGGCTCTCTACCTGGGGCTTCATTTTGGTGTTTCGTGTGTTGATGGTTTCACACAGCCCATCTGTCAGGATTGCAAATCTGTCCCAGTCGGCTCGTTTGTAATTCCAACGTGGGAGCGGTTTTGTTTCCTGTGGGCCTACTTCCATGTCAATGGTTAGCCTGATCGGCCTGTGGTCGCTACCTGCCAGTTGGTTTAGCACCTGGCGGTCTATTTTATAGTGTATGTCCTGTGTGGAGAAGGCCAAATCTGGAGTCGAGGTGGTATGCCATGTTCTTGAATAGAAGCTAGGGCTATCCTCCGGCCTATTGATTAGAGAGAGATTTGCATCTATCTCCCAATCTTCCACTTCGTCACCTCTGCTGTCTGTGTCAGAGTACCCCCATCTCTCCGAGTGGCTGTTGAAATCTCCAACTACTATGCAGTTGGAGTCTCTGACCTCCATACTCGAGAGAGATAGGTCTCTGTTTGGTGGTCCGTACAGATTGAAAATGCGGAGCTTCGTCTCTTGAGCCATTATGTCAACTCCTACAATTTCTGCTTGTCCGGTGTGATTGACAGGTACCGCGCTACTCGGTATGCTGTTTCTGGTCAGTATCAGGACCCCTCCTTTGTGGCCTTCTCTATCTAGACGGAAGGTCTGGTATCCTCTGATTGAGAATTTATGGTTATTGTTGAGGTGCGTTTCCTGGATACATGCCACGTCAATCTTACCTTCATGCAGGTGGTGTGTTAGGGAAAGTGTTTTGTTAATGACTCCCTCCGCATTCCACTGTAGTATTTTGAGGGTCTTGAGGTTTTGGCCAATAGACGTTGCCCCATAGCCATGTGCCTTGACTCCACGACACATGGGTGGGTGACCACCAGTAGTCAAGGGTGGGCCCCTTCGAGGCGTGGGGCCCGGCGCTATTGCTGCCTGGCGGGACTCCTCAGGATGAGCGCCATACGTTTTTCTAATAGGTTGTACTGCCATCATACTGTGATTTACGTTACACTGTTTTGTTAGGCTTGTGGCCCCGTGCATCCGATTTCAACAGGCGTTTCTGTAGGGATGCCCTCCTTAGCCTTTGGCTGTCCCCAGCCTATCTGCAAGGCAGCAGTTGTTTACGATCAGAGTTTTCTCTCTTATGGAAGTTGTCTTACCAGACTATCGAGTCTTCACTACTCGTGTCTTTTAGGGTGCAATGATGATATGTGATGATATATGAGATGGACTGGTTTACCCGGAAGAGAGGCAGTCCAGTGTGTCTGTATCCCAGGATCGTCACGTCCTGCCAGAAACGTAGCATTTGCATGTGAGTGGGGTATCTCTTTTTCCCTTTATTTTCTTCGCTTCTATGCAGGGATGGTACGCCTAGCATTCCCCGCCACCTGGGGTGTTGACACAGTGGGGCAGGTGTGCAATGTCCGCTGGTCTGCATCTCTTCTGCGTCCAGCATGATAGTTATGGCTGATAACGTACAGAGGTAGATATCGTAGCCGGTGTGCATTCAGCCAGAGGACAAGCCTGGTGATGTCACAGAGATGTTGATCGCCTGGTGTGCGGACAACTCTCATGGTCAGTGGTTGAGTCTTGACAGTTCACAGTGAGGTGGCTGCTCTACTGTTTTCGACACCCCGACCAGGTTCTAAGTATTTGGTTGGTGTTTTTCGCACCCCATCGCCGTATAGGGTGAGTATCAAGCAGTTGTCCGTCCGCTTTGATTGGCGGGCGGCAAGGACCTCTTACTGTGGCTCTACCTGATAGGGCTGGGGCGCAAGCCCCAGGTCCCGAGCATGTAGGAGCCTCCCATTGCAGTGGTGCTGAGATTTTGGGCGGGATTGCGGCTTACAAGGGTTCGGCCGTAATCCCCCACATGGTAGCCTCGCGCCCTTGGCTTATCAGCCTGGTACGTGAACCAAAGTGTCTGCGGCTCCTCTCGATTTGAGCTGGTTTTCCGTAGCAACGCCCTGTCATTTGTAGGGTAAAACTGACCTGTCTTCAGATGATCTATTTCCAGCACCCGTTCACTATTTGGTCAGACGAATTTATTGAGGGCTTTTGTTTGTCAATGACCAGGTATTTGAAATCTGCGGTTTCTGCAGAGTTAAACACGATTTCCGTAGCGTTCTTTCATTTGAGTGTTTGAGAGCTGACTTGTCATCCGTGAGTCTAATACCAGCGTACGTTCATTATTAGACCAAAAACGGCAGTGCTCTCGATTTGTCAGTTGTTCTACAGTATTGGCGTGTTCAGTCAAATTAAGCCGCAGGTTCCACACCTGGTGGTGCCCTTCCGTCAATTCCCTTAGCGAGACAATCAAGTTTCTTAGAGGGTAGCCCCAAAATTTTCGAGGGTCTAATTCCAGCACATGTTTTCTTTTAGACCCCACGAAGGTGTACTTTTTGATAGTCATTCTGCAGTATTGGCGTGGTAAGTTAACTTAGGTCTCAGGCTCCACTCCTGATGGTGCTCTTCCGTCAGTTCCTTTATCAAACACTGGATGCAGACAAAACCGAGCCACAGGGGGCAAAACCCCAGATTTCTGGGGGTCTAAGTCCAGCACCAGTTCCATATTAGACCCCAGAAGAGTGGTCTCGGCATGTCAATCATTTCAGTGTTGGCCGTGTTGAGTCAAATTAAGCCGCAGGCTCCACTCCTGGTGGTGCCCTTCCGTCAATTCCTTTAAGTTTCAGCTTTGCAACCATACTTCCCCCGGAACCCAAACACTTTGGTTTCCCGGAAGCTGCCCGCAGAGTCATCGAAGCAACTCCTGCGGATCGCTAGTCGGCATCGTTTATGGTCAGAACTACGACGGTATCTGATCGTCTTCGCGCCTCTGACTTTCGTTCTTGATTAATGAAAACATTCTTGACAAATGCTTTCGCAGTAGCTCGTCTTGCGGCGATCCAAGAATGTCACCTCTAATACGAATGCCCCAGTTTGTCCCTGTTAATCATTACCTCCAGTTCCGAAAACCAACAAAATAGAACCGAGGTCCTATTCCATTATTCCATGCACCATTATTCAGGCAGCCGAGGCCTGCTTTGAACACTCTAATTTTTTCAAAGTAAACGCGCCGGCCACCCAGGACGCTCAGCGAAGAGCACCCGTGGGAGAGAGCCGGCAGACGGTAGGGCAGGAGACAACGGGCAGTGAACCGGCGCGAGCCGGACCGCCCGCCGGCGCCTGAGATCCAACTACGAGCTTTTTAACTGCAACAACTTTAATATACGCTATTGGAGCTGGAATTACCGCGGCTGCTGGCACCAGACTTGCCCTCCAATAGATCCTCGTTAAAGGGTTTAAAGTGTACTCATTCCAATTACGGGGCCTCGAAAGAGTCCCGTATTGTTATTTTTCGTCACTACCTCCCCGTGCCGGGAGTGGGTAAGTTGCGCGCCTGCTGCCTTCCTTGGATGTGGTAGCCGTTTCTCATGCTCCCTCTCCGGAATCGAACCCTGATTCCCCGTTACCCGTTACAAACATGGTAGGCATGTCACGTACCATCGACATTTGATAGGGCAGACATTTGAAAGATGCGTCGCCGGCACATGAGGCCATGCGATCAGCACAAAGTTATCCAGAGTCACCAGTGGGGACGCCGCAACCCCGCGAGGGGAAACGACGATTGGTTTTGAACTAATAAAAGCGCTCTTTCCGCGAGGGTCGGAGCTTGGTAAGCATGTATTAGCTCTAGAATTGCCACAGTTATCCAAGTAGGATCGTGTCATCTAAGGAACCTCGACTGATTTAATGAGCCATTCGCGGTTTCACCGTGAGACAGTGTGAACTTAGACATGCATGGCTTAATCTTTGAGAAAAGCATATGACTACTGGCAGGATCAACCAGATATCTGTCGGAGACGTACGTACAGCACACACCGGTAGGCGGAGGAAGGGTTACGTGTAAAAGGCAGCCTCGCTGGGACGACGGCCGCAGGGACCGACTGACGGGACGGACGGACGGTTTGTTCCACCCGTCCCTCACTCCGTCGACCTAGGACCGCCTGCTGACAGGGGCCTCCCACACGCACCAGACGACCGACCGACCGGGCTCGCTCGAGGAGGGATGGCAGCGCTCTGTGCAGAACGGATCCCAACGACCTCGGCGATGAATTTCACTGGGACTAGAGACAATTTGGCCTGCCGGCCTGCCCTTCTCCGTAGGGAGAACGCAGGGCCTCGAGGCAACGATTCCTGCTTTCCATTTGCCGGTCACAAGCTCTTTGCGAGAGTCGGACCACCAGCGAGACGTACTGTCGAGCTCTGCTATAAGCCTTAGATAAATCACCAGGGACGGACAAGGTTTCCTGATACGGACCAGACTAGCGCACCTCGGTGGAGGAGCCACTACCACAAACCGCACCCAATTCGCACTACGGGGAAAGGCAGGCGAGCGTTTTCCGCAAGCCCGCGCTATCGCTCCGCCTGGTGGGACTGAGATCGCTTTACGAACACTGGTTGAAATTGAGTCGCTGCGGCGAGACAACTCCCTGTTCAAGAGTCACCTTTTTGCTCATCTGCCCTTGTACTTGGACTCTGGCCGTTCTGATTTCGAGGTAGTGGTTGATCCACTTGTACATTTTCCCACAAACTTCACTTCTTCTTAGCTTGACTCTAAGTCCATCTTTCCAGATTTTGTCAAATGCCTTTTCCAGGTCCACCCAAACCGCTAATGTACGCTTTTGCTCCTGGTAGGCATCTTCTATTTCCTGGGCTATGAGGATGACCTGGTCCTCAGTGGATCTGTGCTGTCTAAAGCCTGCTTGCTGTGGAATTAGTATCCGTTTTTCTTCCAGATGCCCCATCAGTCTGGTGTTTATCATACGTTCCAACAGTTTGCCGACACAGCTCACTAGGCTGATAGGCCTGTATCCATTTGGATCTGTTTTTTCTTTTCCTTTCTTTGGTACTGGTACATGTACTGCGTCTTTCCATGTCTGGGGTACAATACCCCTTTTCCAGCTTTGGTTCAGGACTGATAGCAGTTTCCTCTTTGCTGTTTCGCCCAGCCCCATCAGCATTTCGTTTATTATCCCGTCTTTTCCGGGAGATTTCCTTTTCTTTAATGTTCTCATGGCCTCTTCCATTTCGCTTATTGTTAGTTTTTCCATCATATGCTCTTCTGGTGCCATATTGATATTGTCGTGCCCCTTTTGCTCTTCATTAATGTCCGTATGCCTATCTGCAGGGACATCTATTTGGTTCGCTTTGGCATAGTGTTCGACAAAGGCGTTTGCGGCTTTTTTTCCAGTGAGCAAGTTTCGCCCTGCTTGATGGAAATTTGTTTGTTTGACAGAGTTTCGTCATTTATGGCTCTGAATAACTTCCATAGTTTGTTCCCTTCTTTGTCTAAGTTGAGGCTTTCCGTTTTGTTTTTCCAGCTTTCTCTTGCTATTTAGTTTAGAGTGTATTTGTATTTCGCCGTTGCTGCTTTGTTGCGAATATTTGTCTCCATTGATTGTTCTCGCTCTGTCATGTTCCTAGCATTTGTGACTTCCACTTTCTGCAACTCATCATTCCAATATGGCTTATAATTTTTCGTTGCCCCTCTTGGGATAGTTTCAGTGACAGCTTGCATTATTGCTTTGCTTAGGCTTTCCACCATGGGCTTCATTTTGTTGTTGAATTTGTCGTTTTGTTGAATTTTATTCTATATCTTTCATTTTGACTCTTAATTTGATTTGATCTAAACTATAACCAGAGTGATATTTTGTTAAAAGTATATACCTCCTTCAGTTTTACTCATCAAGTATTACAATTATGTGTACTTGAGCACTTGTTGCGCGCACATTGCCTCACTTTCGAAGATATCGATCTACTTCTGGATCTGCTGCATACACAAATTAGGTGTAACTGCTTATTCACTGTGCGATAAATTCTAAAGCACCTAGGATATTGTTTTAATCATCTAAGCCATTTTACGAATTACTTTAAGCCCGTCACCTATCTAATCTATATACTCCCAGACTATATCCACCATCCGTATCTCACTTTATTTAAAGACCAACATGTGAATTCAACATTATATATATATATAATATCTAGTGACTCTTTCATAACATCTCTTACCATTAAAGTTTGCTACATAATGTATATATATTTTATACTAATACTCCTCAGATTAAACGTGTGGGAATGATTCTTAATACCAATTGATGAGTCGCGCAATTCATCTGACAAAGCCTAATACCATATTCTCCAGAATAATTGTGCAGATTTGCTCTTTCAGCCTCCAATATAACACGGATTTTCTTATTACGTGAACTTCTTCCAGATTTAATGATGTATTACATAGATTATGAAGGTTACATTTATTTATACACATTTCATATAGTGACAAGTGCATTATTTGATTTGGCTGCCTATAATACACGTACATTTTTCATGAATATTTGTATGCATTTATAAAACAGGGTGATCATTATAATCTACTTGTTACGATAATGGAAGCTAGATTCTTATGATCCCAGGTAGGTGTCTGTGTCTTTAATGAGGTAAACTAATACCTGAGACACTTTATCCCAAGTAAAGTGAGATTATTGACTCTACTACTCCCAATGTTATTCCAATTTTAACCCAATGTAGATGTCTTGTTTGACTTGAGGGGGTTCTTGGCCTCCACATATTACTCATCTGAACCTCCATTATTAGCATACTTGATAGTACACTGTGGGCATATGCTGTGTTCGATAATATCGTGTTCTCATAAAAATATGAGATATGTGATTCTGTAGTCATTCAATATGCTTACACAGTAGTACGTGTGCTCTGTAGACGTGAATTACAATTAAAACGTTGGTAAATTAATTTTCGGGGGACCCAGTGGTCTCGAGTTAAGGTGTTCGGATCGGGTGCTGTAGAGCACGAATGCAAAGGGAGGCTTCGACATGGTGGGGACCTCGGGGTCACGCTCCAGCCCCGCCCGGTCAAGCCGCAGAATGAGGTCTCTGCCGTCCGCTGATAAAAGTGGGAGGGAAGCTGCTCGATATTCACCCCATACGGCGATGAGGAATGAAATCATTTGTAGAAGACTTAGTTCTCGGTCGGGTGCCCTAAGCAGTAGATCAGCTACCTCACTGCGAACTGCTGACACTCAACCCTTGACCATGTCCGCTCCCTAGGCGGACAACATCTCCGTGCAAGACCAGGCTTGTCACCTTGTCAAATGCACTATTTCGAGAGGAATCACAGGTCGCTGACATTTGGTCCACGTGCTTGGCTGATAAGCTACCATCTGAGGGATTACGGCCGAACGCCTCTAAGCCAGAATCCCGCCCAAAATCTCAGCACCGCTGAGATGGGAGGCTACGACATGGCTGGGGCTTGTGTCCCGGCCCGATCGAGCCGCAGGAATGCACCTGGTAAAATGCACTCCTTCCTCGCTCTTTGCATCTGTCTGCTATCAGTCATTCCAGTGGACGCAGAAGAGATGCAGTCCAGCGGACACTGCACCTCCTGTCCTATGGTGGCAAGCTCCCGGGTGGCGGGGAATGCTAGCGTACCATCACTGCAGATGAGCCGAGAAAATAGAGCGAGCAAAAAGATACCTCACTCATATGCATATGCTACGTTTCTGGCAGGACGTGACGATCCTGGGAAAAAGTCACACTGGACTGCCTCTCTTCCGGGATAGTACAAACTAGTACATAGTCCATCATATCATTGCCAAACGCTATAGACACGAGTAGGGAAGACTCGATAGTCCTGCAAGACAACTTCCTAAGAGAGACAACTCTGACCAAAAACAACTGCTGCCTTGCAGTTAGGCTGGGGACAGCCAAAGGCTAAGGAGGGCAACCCTACAGAAACGCCTGTTGAAATCGGATGCACTGAGCCACTGGCTAACAAATTAAATCAGTGCAACGTAAATATCGCTGTAAACAGCGTACGATGAAGAAGAAGAAGAAGGGTGCTGTAGATCGCGGGTTAAAATCATGATAGAGACCGGAATTTTCTCACGTAGATCATCCGGTTAAGATGTCCCCTGATCATTGAATAGTGAGATCAGACACCTGTGTCCAGTGGCGTACACGTTAACAATCCCTTGTCAGTTGGAAATCGAAAAGAGTGGGCTTAACAGACGCTGCTCTAGCAAAATTCAAGTTAAAAATCTACTAAAATTATTCCAAAGATTCTTGCCCCACAGAGAATTTGTCGAAAAAAGGGGACTGTGTGGCTATAACATCAATTCTTGGTTATGTTGTTAGCAGAGCGGCATAGATAGCGTCTGTCAGGCTGCGGGTCAACTTTGCTCTAATGTAAGTTTCCACCACCACAAGTCCCAAAAATAGGCCATCATATATTCCAGGGGCTACCAAACTAAGGGTTTGGCAATAGGTACTGGGATTGATCTGGAAAGTCACCAGCGGATTTTCACATATCTAATGACACAAGTGGACGGAAAAAGGAAAGATAGATAGATAGACAGACAGACAGACAGACAGACATACAGACAGACAGATAGACAGGCAGGCAGGCAGGCAGACAGACAGACAGACAGACATATAGACAGATAGATTGATAGATATATAGATGGATGGATGGATGGATAGCTAGATATATATATATATATATATATATATATATATATATATATATATATATATATATATATATATGTATATATATATATATAGATAGATAGACAGATACGTAGATAGGATCCAATGTGCACCTATATTTTGTCTTCAAATTGTTTGCTTTAAGCAGCATTAATTCTAACAAGCAATCTTTAAAATGCAGTGGTGTTTTAAATTTAAATGTTATTATTTTATTAAATGACAACTGGATGGAGTACGTTCCATTTTTACGATTGAAAATAACTATTTATGATTTTCACTCTCAAGATTGTATTCGTAGAAACAACAAAAAGAAAATTAACATTAATTATTTAAAAGTTAAGTGGATGTAAAATAGAGACCACATTGTCCGTCTATTTTTTATATTAAATTAAATTAAATGATAAACAAATTAGCATCAATCAGAAATAGATATACATGATTACCCACATATGTATTTGACAGGCACGTGGCCTATTAAACATATGTAAAAACATATATTAAACAACAGTTCAAAGATGCTTCATGCAGACATGTTGTGAATGTTCATTGCATGCCTATCTGGAACAATGGAATTCGCAAAATAACTCTATGGAAGGAGCACACATAGATAATAAGAGATTTCATGTTTTCATCAAGTTAGATTTTATCAGCAAACAATTTACCTCCCAATAGTACCGTAATTGACTCAGCCACTTGAAGTCCAGAGGATTATTTACTCCATCTTCAACTATCTGTGCGAGTACATCTCGAGCATGTACGTCTAACACAATAAGAGCTTGAAGAGTTACTCTATTCTGCTTGGAGAGTTTTCCTCGTACTAGGCTAACAATCTCATCAATCTGCTCGTTGTTTAGCTGCAGTAGAAAATAAATCGTCTTCATTTTTCTTAACAATAGCATGACAAACTATTCAATGACTAGATGACCAAACATCATGAAATAATAATAATTAGTTATTATTATTACTGGAATGTATGAGAATTATAATCTCTTCTTCAAACTAAACACATATCACCTTTCTTCACCTTCTTCTTTTGTCCTCCTGCGCTTGCCATAGACGTCACAGAGAGACAAGATGCGTGGATTTATTGTTATCCCCAAGTTGGAGGCTTGTGCTGTCGCTAGGTGTACCTTCCAGAGAGTGTCAGAGGCACTCACGCTCAACTGACCTGGATGTCGATTCCTTGCATGTGGATCGGATATCTGCCTATGATGTGCTCTCTCAACGAGCTGTCATAATGCGCTCTGACAAATGATCATTTTTTAAACTACTTTGACAGAAAAACTGCTAGAGTTTCTCCCCTTGCCTTAAAGACGTCTTCTTTTGTCCTACTGTCTCTGACATATGGTGTCGCAGGGAGACTGGATGCATAGATTTCTTGTTATCACCAAGTAGGAGGATTGTGCTGTCCTTACGCCCTGAGAGTGTCAGAGACACTCTTGATCTACCGACATCGAGGTATACCCCTTGCTCGTGGATCGGGAACATGCAAAGGAAATGCTCCTAATACAGACTGGTCATAAACACATGTTGACTAAACTTGATTTTTGGGAGTCAATTAGACACTAACTGGATTTGTTCCTATTATTTGTCTCAGCGTGGTGTGACGGATTCGGTGACGTATTGTTTTTCCGACTGCAAGTCTAACACATATCACAGCTTCGGATCTTACTCATCTATTTCTAGGAAAGACCAAGAATGAAACATGTAACACAATGTAGAAAGTCTATTTATCATCCTCCTGTTAGTTGAAAGAAGCACTCTAGTATGTTTTCAAATCCGGGCAATTTGACAGTGGACACTATTCGCTTTCAATCTACGATCTCTCTACCCACTCTTCCGTCATCAGTGAACATACTATCTAGGTATTTGAACTCCCGTAATGTCACTGCTGTGGAAACTTCTCTACACGTGTTCACCTGATATCAACAGTCTCTGTCTTGCCTATGTCGATCTTCATGTCATAATCGAAACAAACGAACTTGAGATATGTTAAATGATGTTGTAGGTCTACTCTATTTGGACAAAAAAGTTGATCTGATCATCAGTAAACAACAGTTCGTTTAGCGAGTCGTCATGAGGCTGTGTCATTTTAACCATAAAAATGATGTATAAAAGTAGAGAAAGAGCACACACTTTGTTGTTTAAACACTCATCATTGGTAACCAATTTTTCATACCAGTATTCGTTTGTACTGCATCTTGTTTACGCATATGACATTAATGTCATCCAGTAGTTGACACTACACACTCTATTCCTCCATTATCTCCTAAAGCTTACATAGGTTTACCCTGTGAAATGCCTGGTCTTGATCAATGAAGGTCACGTGGAGTTTCGTATTGTATTTACTGGTTATATCACTTAACTGTCTAGGCGTAAATATAGCATCCGTACGTCCTCTGTTTTTCCGGAAGCCTCATTATGAAGTACTAAGCAGCGGCTTCACAATAGCTCAAACTCCTTGCCCGAAGAACCTGTGCGAAAATTTTTTTGGCGTGGCTAAGGAACGATATGTCCCTATTAGAACTGCAATCGTTCTTGCTGCCCTTGTTGCTTCAAATAGGCCAATCACCAGGTACCTTCTTATCGATTCTTGCCTGATTAACGATCGTGACAGGCTTTTACGGCATCTGAAGATATGTTGTCTGTACCGGGGGCCTTGTAGTTAATGCTTCTTATAATTGACTCTCTGACTTCTTGCTTGAGTATAAATCTGTAGTTATGCGCAATATTGTTGGGGATTTGTACCAATAAATGATGTTGCACATATTGATCTGGTCAAGTAAATTGTACCAATAAATGATGTTGCACATATTGATCTGGTCAATTAAATTGTAACAATAAATGATGTTGCACATATTGATCTGGTCAAGTAAATTGTACCAATAAATGATGTTGCACATATTGATCTGGTCAAGTAAATTGTACCAATAACTGATGTTGCACATATTGATCTGGTCAAGTAAATTGTACCAATAAATGATGTTGCACATATTGATCTGGTCTAGTAAATTGTACCAATAAATGATGTTGCACATATTGATCTGGTCTAGTAAATTGTACCAATAAATGATGTTGCACATATTGATCTGGTCAAGTAAATCTTCGAAATACTCTTCCCGCCCTTCTCTTAGGCTTCAGGTTCACATAGTGGTTGCTCCACTTTGTCATTCACCACTGTGTAAGGACTAAATTGTTCATCTTTGAACCGTAGAACACGAATTTTTCTGTAACAATCTCTTGGAGATGTTGAACATAGCTCACTCAGTACCTCCCCATATTTTTTGCGAATCATTTTCTTTCTCAAGTTGCACAACTATCCTGGCTTTACGTCTAGCCTCCATATAAGAGGTATGGTCTTCTTCTGTATGGGATTGCCGTCATTTCTTAAAATACATTTTCTTGACCTTCGCTGCATTAATACGAAATTTCTTATATTCGTTTACATTTAAGCCAAATATATTTCATAATTTTTTACGACCAAAAAATAAAGAAAAATAATAAAAGAAAATATTGCAATTTGCGAAGTGAAATGTTACCTTTAAGTAATCTGACAAAGCTCGTGGTCCCTTAACAATAGAATCTGTGACATATGTTGTCCAGTAGGTCTGTCCTACACCGAGTACTGCCTGACCTGGCCAAGCGAGTACCCAGTCAACTCGTTCTTCCTTTGTGTAAGCTTCTATTGCTTCCAAGATTACCTGCGAGGGAAATAGTAGTGCATCAGAAATATAACAGGCTGAAGATGTTTATATGTCATATGATCAACGTGGAAAATAAATACTGAACAAGGATAAGAGGTTTTGTGTTATTAGAGATACCATTTTTTTTGGACATGAATGTAATGTCTCTGCATTCCTGATAATTAAAAATGAGCCTTGGCTGCCCTTTTTCTCTTTTCCCCTGAATCTTGCTCTCTATTAGATGACATCCATATTGCACGTAAGGTCTCAATCAAAAACATCTTCGTTATTGTACCATTTAACTAATGAATATTAAATCAACACACATCTGGGGTAGTTCTCTCGCCGCCGCGATTGACTATAACCCAGTATTAGTACAGCGATCTCAGTCCCGCCAGACAGAGCGATAGCGCGGGCTTGCCGAAAACGATCGCCCGCCTTTCCCCATATAGGTATCGGGATGCGGTTTGTTTTGTCTTGGCCACCGCGGAGGTGCGCTGCTCTGGTCCGTATCGAGAAACTTTGACAGTCAGTGGTGATTTTTCGAAGGCTTATAGCAGAGCTTGACAGTTCGTCTCGCTGGTGGTCAGACTCTCGCAAAGAGCTTGTGACCGGCAAATGGAAAGCCTGAAGGCCCTGTCCTAGTCCAACCAACCCTAGGGAGAAGGGCAGGCTGGTAGGCCAAATTGTCTCTAGTCCCAGTGAAATTCATTGCCGAGGTCGTTGGGATCCGTTCTGCACAGAGCGCTGCCATCCTCCCCCCCCCCTAGTGAGCCCGGTCATCTGGTGTGTGTAGGGGCCCCTGTCAGGCGGTCCTAGGTCGACGGAGTGAGGGACGGGGGGAACAACCGACCGTCCGTCTGTCAGTCGGTCCCTGCGGCCGTCCCAGTGAGGCTTTTTACACACCCGTCCTCCGCCGACCGGTGTGTGCGGTACGTACGTCTCCAACAGATATCTGGTTGATCCTGCTAGTAGTCATATGCTTGTCTCAAAGATTAAGCTGTGCATGTCTAAGTTCACACTGTCTCACGGTGAAACCGCGAATAGCCCATTAAATCAGTCGAGGTTCCTTAGATGACACGATCCTACTTGGATAACTGTGGCAATTCTAGAGCTAATACATGCTTACCAAGCTCCGACCCTCGCGGAAAGAGCGCTTTTATTAGTTCAAAACCAATCGTCGTTTCCCCTCGCGGGGTTGCGGCGTCCCCACTGGTGACTCTGGATAACTTTGTGCTGAACGCATGGCCTCATGTGCCGGCGACGCATCTTTCAAATGTCTGCCCTATCAAATGTCGATGGTACGTGACATGCCTATCATGTTTGTAACAGGTAACGGGAAATCAGGGTTCGATTCCGGAGAGGGAGCATGAGAAACGGCTACCACATCCAAGGAAGGCAGCACGCGCTCAACTTACCCACTCCCGGCACGTGAGGTAGTGGCGAAAAATAACAAAACGGGACTCTTTTGAGGCCCCGTAATTGGAATGAGTACACTTTAAGCCCTTTAACGAGGATCTATTGGAGGGCAAGTCTGGTGCCAGCAGCAGCGGTAATTCCAGCTCCAATAGCGTATATTAAAGTTGTTGCAGTTAAAAAGCTCGTAGTTGGATCTCAGACGCAGGTGGGCGGTCTGGCTCGCGCCGGTTCACTGCCCGTTGTCTCCTGCCCTACCGTCTGCCGGCTCTCTCCCACGGGTGCTCTTCGCTGAGCGTCCTGGGTGGCCGGCGCGTTTACTTTGAAAAAATTAGAGTGTTCAAAGCAGGCCTCGGCTGCCTGAATAATGGTGCATGGAATAATGGAATAGGACCTCGGTTCTATTTTGTTGATTTTTGGAACTGGAGGTAATGATTAACAGGGACAAACGGGGGCATTCGTATTGCGGCGTTAGAGGTGAAATTCTTGGATCGCCGCAAGACGAGCTACTGCGAAAGCATTTGTCAAGAATGTTTTTATTAATCAAGAACAAAAGTCAGAGCCGCGAAGACGATCAGATACCGTCGTAGTTCTGACCATAAACGATGCCGACTAGCGATCCGCAGGAGTTGCTTCGATGTTTGGGTTCCGGGGGAAGTATGGTTGCAAAGCTGAAACTTGAAGGAATTGACGGAACGGCACCACCAGGAGTGGAGCCTGCGGCTTAATTTGACTCAACACGGCCAAACACTGAAATGATTGACATGCCGAGAGCACTTTCGTTGGGTCTAATATGGAACGGGTGCTGGAATTAGACCCTCGAAAATCTGGGGCTATCCTCTCGGTAGCTTGACTTTCTCGCATCCAGTGTTCGCTAAAGGAATTGACGGAAGGGCACCACCAGGAGTGGAGTTAGCGGCTTCATTTGATTCAACACGCCACTACTGTAGAACGACTGACAAATCGAGAGCACTTTCGTTGGGTCTAATAGTGAACGTGTGCTGGTATTAGACTCACGGAAGACAAGTCAGCTCTTTAACCTTCTAATGAAAGAACGCTACGGAAATCGTTTTTAACCCCGCAGAAACCGCAGATTTCAGATACCTGATCATTGACAAACAAAAGCCCTCTATTAACTCGTCTGGTCTAATAGTGAACGGGTGCTGGTAATAGACCATCGGAAGACAGGCCAGTTTTACCCTACTCATGACAGGGCGTTGCTACGGTAATCCTGCTCAATTCGAGAGGACCCGCAGACATTTTGGTTCACGTAACAAGCTGATAAGCCAATGGCGCGAGGCTACCATGTGAGGGATTACGGCCGAACGCCTGTAAGCCGGAATCCCGGCCAAAATCTCAGCACCACTGCAATGGGAGGCTTCGACATGGTCGGACCTGGGACTCGCGCCTCAGCCCTATCCGGTCGAGCCGCAGAAAGAGGTCTCTGCCGTCCGCCGATCAAAGCAGGCGAATAGCTGCTTGATATTCACCCTATACGGCGAATGGGTGCGAAACCACGAACATAAGACTTAGTTCTTGCTCGGGGTGTCGAAAACAGTAGAGCAGCCCCCTCACTGTGAACAGTTGAGACTCAACCAATGACCATGAGATTTGTCCGCACACTAGGCGAACAAAATCTCTGTGACATTACCAGGCTTGTTCCCTGGTTAAATGCACTTCTGCCTCGATCTCTACCTCTGTATGCTATCAGCGACACCAATGGACGCAGAATAGATGCAGACTAGCGGACATTGCACATCTGCCCTGTTGTGTCAACTTCCCAGGTGGCGGGGCATGCTAGGCGTACCATCACTGCAGAGACGCCGAGAAAATAAAGGGAGCAAAGAGATACCCCACTCACATGCAAATGCTACGTTCTGGCAGGACGTGACGATTCTGGGATACAGACACACTGGACTGCCTCTCTTCCGAGTTAGTACAAACCAGTACATAGTCCATATCATATATCATATCTCATATATCATCACTGCACCCTATAGACACGAGTAGTGAAGACTCGTTAGTCCTGTAAGACAAGTTCCATAAGAGAGACAACTCTGATCAAAAAACAACTGCTGCCTTGCAGATAGGCTGGGGACAGCCAAAGGCTAAGGAGGGCATCCCTACAGAAACGCCTGTTGAAATCGGATGCACTGGACCACAGGCTTAACGAAACAGTGCAACGTAAATCGCAGTATGATGACAGTACAACTTATCAGAAAAACGTATGGCGCTCATTCTGCGGAGTCCCGCCAGGCAGCGAGAGTGCCGGGCCTCATGCCTCGAAGGGGCCCACCCTTGACTACTGGTGGTCACCCACCCATGTGTCGTGGAGTCAAGGCACATGGCTATTGGGCAAATTCTATTGACCAAAAACTCAAGACCCTCAAAATACTACAGTGGAATGCGGAGGGAGTCATTAACAAAAAGCTTTCCCTAACACATCACTTGCATGAAGGTAAGATTAAAGTGGCATGTATCCAAGAAACGCACCTCAACAGCAACCATAAATTCGCAATCAGAGGATACCAGGCCTTCCGCCTGGACAGAGAAGGTCACAAAGGAGGGGTTCTGATACTGACCCGTAACTGCACACCGAGTAGCGCAGTAGCTGTCAATCACATCGGACAAGCAGAAATTGTAGAAGTTGACAAAATGGCTCAAGAGACGAAGATCCGCATCTTCAACCTGTACGGACCACCAAATAAAGACCTATCGCTCTCGAGTATGGATGTCAAAGACTCCAACTGCATAGTAGTTGGAGATTTCAACAGCCACTCGGAGAGATGGGGATACTCGGACACAGACAGCAGAGATGACGAAGTGGAAGATTGGGAGATAGACACAAATCTCCAACTAATCAATTGGCCGGAGGATAGCCCTAGCTTCTATTCAAGAACATGGCATACCACCTCGACTCCAGATTTGGCCTTCTCCACTATGGACATTCACCATAAAATAGACCGCCAGGTGCTAAACCAATTGGCAGGTAGCGACAACAGGCCAATTAGGCTAGAAATCGATATGGAAGTAGGCCCACAGGAAACAAAACCGCTCCCACGCTGGAATTACAAACGAGCCGACTGGGACAGATTTGCAATCATGACAGATGGCTGTGTGAAACCATCAACACACAGAACCACAAAATGAAGCCCATGGTGGAAAGCCAAAGCAAAGCAATAATGCAAGCTGCCACTAAAACAATCCCAAGAGGGGCAAGGGAAAATTATAAGCCATATTGGAATGATGAGGTGCAGAAAGTGGAAGACGCAGTCACAAATGCTAGGAACATGGCAGAGCGAGAACAATCAATAGAGGCAAATATCGCCCCCAAAGCCGTAACAGCAAAATACAAATACACTCTAAACCAAACAGCAAGAGACAGCTGGAAAAACAAAATAGAAAGTCTCAACCTAGACAAAGAAGGGAACAAACTATGGAAGCTAGTCAGAGCCATGAACGACGAATCTCCGTCAAACAAACAAATTACCATCAAGCAGGGTGAAAACTTGTTCACTGGAAAAAAAGCCGCAAACGCCTTTGTCGAACCACATAGATGTCCCTGTAGATAAGCATACGGGCATTAATGAAGAGCAAAAAGGGCACGACAACATCAATATGGCACCAGAAGAGCATATGATGGAAAAACTAACAATGAGCGAAATGGAAGAGGCCATGAGAACATTAAAAAAAAGGAAATCTCCCGGAAAAGACGGGATAACAAACGAAATGCTGACGGGACTGGGCCAAACAGCAAAGAGGAAACTGCTATCAGTCCTGAACAAAAGCTGGAAAAGGGGTATTGTACCCCAGGCATGGAAAGACGCAGTACTTGTACCAGCACCAAAGAAAGGAAAAGACAAAACAGATCCAATTGGATACAGGCCTATCAGCCTACTGAGCTGTGTCGGCAATCTGTTGGAACGTATGATAAATACCAGACTGATATGGCATCTGGAAGAAAAACGGATATTAAATCCACAGCAAGCAGGCTTTAGACAGCACAGATCCAATGAGAACCAGGTCATCCTCATAGCCCAGGAAATAGAAGATGCCTACCAGGAGCAAAAGCATACAGTAGCAATTTCCGTGGACCTGGAAAAGGCATTTGAAAAAGTCTGGAAAGATGGACTTAGAGTCAAGCTAAGTAGAAGTGAAGTTTGTGGGAAAATATACAGGTAGATCAACCACTACCTCAAAAACAGATCGGCCAGAGTCCAAGTACAAGGGCAGATGAGCAAAAAGGTGACAATTGAGCAGGGAGTACCCCAAGGGGGAGTACTGTCACCCACACTCTTCCTGGTGTATATAAATGACATTACAGAGAATATACCAAGAAGAGTTCATAACTTAATGTTTGCAGACGATCTGGCTATGTGGACCTCTGAAAAGAATCTCACCATAGCAAGAAATCGGACGCATCAGGCCCAAACATTGCTGGAAGAGTGGGCGAACTCATGGCTGGTCAAAATAAACTAGGAAAAGACCACATGTACAATATGCTCGCTATCAATCAAATTCCAAAACACCAAATTAAGTCTTAACGACAAATACCTGCAGCCAAACGACAACCCAAACTACATGGGAGTCACATTTGATCGGCGCATGACATGGAAAAGTCAAATAGAGAGAAACCGAGTGAGAGTTAGAGAAAGAATGGCAATCACGAAGAAACTTGCTGGCACAAGCTAGGGAGCAGACGAAGGTATACTAATGAAACTGTACGCTGGAAGAGTGAGACGTTTCACGTTCTCATAATTGTGAACGTCTTCCGTCGCCCGTTCTCATGTATGTGATCGTCTTCCTTTGCCAGTTCTTGAGTACATGATAGTCCTCCGTCACCCGTTCTAATGTTTGTGATCGTATTCCGTCGCCGGTTCTCATTTATGTGATCGTTTTCTATCGCCCGTTCTCATGTTTGTGATCGTCTTCCGTCACCCGTTCTCACGTATGTGATCGTCCTTCGTTGTCCGTTCTTATGTAAGTGTTCATCTTCCGTCGTCCGTTATGATGTATGTGATCGTCTTCCGTCACCCGTTCTCATGTTTGTGATCGTCTTCCGTCGCCCGTTTTCATGTTTGTGATCGTCTTACGTTTCCCATTCTCATATTTGTGATCGTCTTCCGTCACCCGTTCTCACGTATGTGATCGTCTTCCGTTGCCCGTTCTTATGTATGTGATCGTCTTCCGTCTCCCGTTTTCATGTATGTGATTGTCTTCCCTCACCCGTTCTCATGAATGTTATCGTCTTTCGTTTCACGTTCTCATGTTTGTGATCGTCTTCGGTAGCCCGTTCTCATGTTTGTGAAAGTCTTACGTCGACCGATCTCATGTTTTTAAAGCCTTCAGTCGACCGTTCGCATGTATGTTATCGTCTTCCGTCGCCCGTTCTCATGCATGTAATCGACTTCCGTCTTTCGTTCTCTTGTTTGTGATCATCGTCCGTCATCCGTTCTCATGTATGTGATCGTCTTTCGTCTCCCGTTCTCATGTTTCTGATCGTCTTCCGTCATCCGTTCTCATTTTTGTGATCGTCTTCCGTCATCCGTTCTCATGTATTAGATCGTCTTCCATCTCCCGTTCTCATGTTTGTGATCGTTTTCCGTTGCCCGTTCTCATGTTTGGGAAAGTTTTCCGTCGATCGTTCGCATGTATGTGATCGTCTTCCGTCGCCCGTTCTCATGTATGTCATCGTGTTCCGTCGCCCGTTCTCATGTATGTGATCGTCTTCCTTTGCCCGTTCTCATGTATGTGATCGTTTTCCGTCACCCGTTCTCATTTTTGTGATCATCTTCCGTCGCCCGTTATCATGTTTGTGATCGTCTTCCGTCACCAATTGTCATGTTTGTGAAAGTCTTTAGTCGTCCGTTCGCATGTATGTGATCGTCTTACGTTGCCCGTTCTTATGTATGTGATCGTCTTCCGTCTCCCGTTCTCATGTATGTGATCGTTTTCCCTCACCCGTTCTCATGAATGTGATCGTCTTCCGTGTCACGTTTTCATATTTGTGATCGTCTCCGGTATCTCGTTCTCATGTTTGTGACAGTCTTCCATCGCCCGTTCTCATTTTTGTGATCGTCTTCCGTCACCCGTTCTCCTGTATGTGATCGTCTTTCGTCGCCAGATCTCAAGTATGTGATCTTCTTTCGTCACCCGTTCTTATATACGTCATCGTGTTTCGTTGCCCGTTCACATGCTTGTGATCGTCTTCTGTCTCCCGTTCTCATGTTTGTGATCGTCTTTCGTCACCCGTTCTCAGGCATGTGATCGTCTTTCATCACCCGCTCTCATGTTTGTTTTCGTCTTACGTCGACCGTTCTCATGTTTGTGATCGCGTTCCGTCGCTTCTTCTCATGTTTGCAATCGTCTTCCGTCCCCCTTTCTCATGTATGTGATCGTCTTCCGTCGCCCGTTCTCATGTATGTGATCATCTTCCCTCACCCTTTCTCATGAATGTTATCGTCTTCCGTTTCTCGTTCTCATGTTTGTGAAAGTCTTCCTGTCGACCGTTCTCACGTTTTTAAAGTCTCAAGTCGACCGTTCGCATGTATGTTATCGTCTTCCGTCGCCCGTTCTCATGTATGTGATCGTCTTCCGTCTTCCGTTTTCATGTTTGTGATCGTCTTTCGTCACGTGTTAAAATGTTTGTGAAAGTCTTCTGTCGACCGTTTGTATGTTTGTGATCGTCTTCCATCTCCTATTCTAATATTTGTGATCGTTTTCCGTCGCCTTTTCTCATGTTTGTGAAAGTCTTCAGTCGACCGTTCGCAAGTATGTTGTCGTCTTCCGCCGCCCGTTCTCATGTATGTGAACGTCTTCCGTCGACCGTTCTCATGTATATGATCTTTTTCCGTCGCCCGTTCTCATGTTTATGAAAGTCTTCCGTCGACCGTTCGCATGTATGTGATCGTCTTCCGTCGCCCGTTCTCATGTATGTGATCGTCTTTCGTCCCCCGTTCTTATATACGTCATCGTCTTTCGTTGCCCATTCACATGTTTGTGATCGTCTTCCGTCACCCGTTCTCATGTTTGTGATCGTCTTCCGTCGCCCGTTCTCATGTTTGTGAAAGTCTTCAGTCGACCGTTCTCATGTTTGTGATCGTCTTCCGTCACCCATTCTCATGAATGTGATCGTCTTCCGTCACCCGTTCTAACGTATCTGATCGTCTTTCGTTGCCCGTTCTAATGTATGTGATCGTCTTAATCGCCCGTTTTCATGTACGTGATCGTCTTCCGTCGCCAGATTTAATGTTTGTGATCATCTTCCGTCGCCCGTGCTCATGTTTGTGATCGTCTTCCGTCGCCCGTTCTCATGTTTGTGAAAGTCTTCCGTCGACCGTTCGCATGTATGTGATCGTCTTCAGTGGCCCGTTCTCATGTATGTGATCTTCTTTCGTCACCCGTTCTTATATACGTCATCGTCTTTCGTTGCCCATTAACATGTTTGTGATCGTGTTCCGTCTCCCGTTCTCATGTTTGTAATCGTCTTCCGTCGCCCGTTCTCATGTATGTGATCGTATTTCGTAACCCGTTCTTACATACGTCATCGTCTTTCGCCGCATGTTCACATGTTTGTGATCGTCTTCCGTCACCCGATCTCATCTTTGTGATCGTTTTCCGTCGCCCGGTCTTATGTATGTGATCGTCTTCCGTTTCCTGTTCTCATGTTTCTGATCGTTTTCCTACGCTCGTTCTCATGTTAGTGAAAGTCTTCCGTCGACCGTTCGCATGTATGTGCTCGTCTTCCGTCTCCCGTTCTCATGTTTTTGATCGTCTTCGGTAGCCCGTTCTCATGTTTGTGATCATCTTCCGTTATCCGTTTCCATGTACGTGATCGTTTTCCGTCGCCCGTTTTCATGTATGTGATCGTCTTTCTCTGCCCGTTCTCGAGTACGTGATCGTCCTCCGTCACCCGTTTTAATGTTTGTGATCGTCTTAATCGCCCGTTTTCATGTTTGTGATCGTCTTTCGTCTCCCATTCTCATGTTTGTGATCGTCTTCCGTAACCCGTTCTCACGTATGTGAGTGTCTTCCGTTGCCCGTTCTTATGTATGTGATCGTCTTCCCTCACCCGTTCTCATGAATGTTCTCGTTTGCCGTGTCACGTTCTCATGTTTGTGATCGTTTTTGGTAGGCCGTTCTCATGTTAGTGAAAGTCTTCCATCGACCGTTCTCATGTTTTTAAAGTCTTCAGTCGACCGTTTGCATGTATGTTATCGTCTTCCGTCGCCTGTTCTCATGTATGTGATCATCTTCCGTCTTCCGTTCTCATGTTTGTCAACGTCTTTCGTCGCCCGTTCTCATTTTTGTGATCGCCTTCCGTAATCCGTTCTCATGTATGTGATCGTCTTCCATCTCCCGTTCTCATGTTTGTGATCGTTTTCCGTCGCCCGTTCTCATGTTTGTGAAAGTCTTCCGTCGCCCGTTCTCATGTATGTGATCGTCTTCCTTTGCCCGTTCTCGAGTACGTGATCGTCCTCCGTCACCCGTTCTAATGTTTGTGATTGTATTCCGTCGCCGGTTCTCATTTATGTGATCGTTTTCTATCGCCCGTTCTCATGTTTGTGATCGTCTTCCGTCACCCGTTCTCACGTATGTGATCGTCCTTCGTTGTCCGTTCTTATGTATGTGTTCATCTTCCGTCGTCCGTTATGATGTATGTGATCGTCTTCCGTCGCTCGTTTTCATGTATGTATGTAAGACGTTTCCCATTCTCATATTTGTGATCGTCACGTATGTGATCGTCTTCCGTTGCCCGTTCTTATGTATGTGTTCGTCTTCCGTCTCCCGTTTTCATGTATGTGATTGTCTTCCCTCACCCGTTCTCATGAATGTTATCGTCTTTCGTTTCACGTTCTCATGTTTGTGATCGTTTTCGGTAGCCCGTTCTCATGTTTGTGAAAGTCTTCCGTTCTCCGTTTTCATGTACGTTATCGTATTCCGTCGCCGGTTCTCATTTATGTGATCGTTTTCTATCGCCCGTTCTCATGTTTGTGATCGTCTTCCGTCACCTATTCTCACGTATGTGATCGTCCTTCGTTGTCCGTTCTTATGTAAGTGTTCATCTTCCGTCGTCCGTTATGATGTATGTGATCGTCTTCCGTCACCCGTTCTAATGTTTGTGATCGTCTTCCGTCGCCCGTTTTCATGTTTGTGATCGCCTTACGTTTCCCATTCTCATATTTGTGATCGTCTTCCGTCACCCGTTCTCACGTATGTTATCGTCTTCCGTTGCCCGTTCTTATGTATGTGATCGTTTTCCCTCACCCGTTCTCATGAATGTTATCGTCTTTCGTTTCACGTTCTCATGTTTGTGATCGTCTTCGGTAGCCCGTTCTCATGTTTGTGAACGTCTTCCGTCGACCGTTCTCATGTTTTTAAAGCCTTCAGTCGACCGTTCGCATGTATGTTATCGTCTTCCGTCGCCCGTTCTCATGCATGTAATCGTCTTCCGTCTTTCGTTCTCATGTTTGTGATCATCGTCCGTCATCCGTTCTCATGTATGTGATCGTCTTCCGTCTCCCGTTCTCATGTTTCTGATCGTCTTCCGTCATCCGTTCTCATTTTTGTGATCGTCTTCCGTCATCCGTTCTCATGTATGTGATCGTCTTCCGTCTCCCATTCTCATGTTTGTGATCGTTTTCCGTTGCCCGTTCTCATGTATGTGATCATCTTCCGACGCCCGTTCTCATGAATGTGATCGTCTTCCGCGTCAAGTCCTCATGTTTGTGATCGTCTTCCATCGCCCGTTCTCATGTTTGTGATCGTCTTCCGTTGGCCGATCTCATGTTTGTGAAAGTTTTCAGTCGACCGTTCGCATGTATGTTATCGTCTTACGTTGCCCTTCTCATGTATGTGAACGTCTTCCGTCTCCCGTTTTCATGTAGGTTATCGTCTTCCGTCGCTAGTTCTTATGTTTTGATCATCTTCCGTCGCCCGTTCTCATTTTTGTGATCTTCTTCCGTCACCCGTTTTCATTTATGTGATCGTCTTCCGTTTTGATGTTTGTGATCATCTTCCGTTGTCCGTTCTGATGTATGTGATCGTCATCCGTCGCCCGTTCTCATGTATGTTATCGTCTTTCGTCACCCGTTCTTATATACGTCATCGTCTTTCGCCACATTTTCACATTTTTGTGATCGTCTTCCGTCACCCGTTCTCCTGTTTGTGATCGTCTTCCGTTGCCCGATTTCCAGTTTTGTGATGGTCTTCCGTCTCTTGTTCTCATGTTTGTGATCGTCTTCCGTCACCTGTTCTCACGAATGTGATCGTCTTCCGTTGCCCGTTCGTATGTATGTTATCGTCTTCCCTCCCCCGTTCTCATGACTGTGATCGTTTTCCGTTCACGTTCTCATGTTTGTGATCGTATTCGGTAGCCCGTTTTCATGTTTGTGATCGTCTTCCATCGCCCGTTCTCATTTTTGTGATCGTCTTTCGTCACCCGTTCTCATTTTTGTGATCGTCTTCCGTCTTCCGTTCTCATGTTTGTGATCGTCTTTCCTCACCCGTTTTCATGAATGTGATCGTCTTCCGTTGCCCTTTCTTATGTATGTGATCGTCTTCCGTCTACCGTTGTCATGTTTGTGATCGTCTTCCGTCTCCGTTCTCATGTATGTGATCGTCTTCCTTCGCCCCTTTTCATGTATATGATCGTCTTCCGTCGCCCGTTCTCATGTTTGTGAAAGTCTTCCGTCGACCGTTCGCATGTATGTGTTCGTCTACTGTCACCCGTTCTTATATACGTCATCGTCTTTCGTTGCCCGTTAACATGTTTGTGATCGTCTTCCGTCTCCCGTTCTCATGTTTTTGATCGTCTTTCGTCACCCGTTCTCACGTATGTGATCATCTTCCGTTGCCCTTTCTTATGTATGTGATCGTCTTCCGTCTACCGTTGTCATGTTTGTGATCGTCTTCCGTCTCCGTTCTGATGTATGTGATCGTCTTCCCTCACCCGTTCTCATGAATGTGATCGTCTTCCGTGTCACGTTCTTATATACGTGATCGTCTTAGTCGCCCGTTCTGATGTATGTGATCGTCATACGTCGCACGTTCTCATGTTTTTGATCGTCTTACGTCGCCCGTTCTCATGTATGTGATCGTCTTTCGTCACCCGTTCTTACATACGTCATCGTCTTTCGCCGTATGTTCACATGTTTGTGATCGTCTTACGTCACCCGTTCTCATGTTTGTGATCGTCTTCCATCGCCCGTTGTCATTTTCGTGATCGTCTTCTGTCACCCGTTCTCATTTATTTGAACGTCTTCCGTCTCCTGTTCTCATGTTTGTGATCAACTTCCGTTATCCGTTTCCATGTCCGTGATCGTCTTTCGTAGCCTGTTCTCATATATGTGATCGTGTTCCGTCGCCCGTTCTCATGCATGTGATCGTCTACCGTCGTCCGTTCTCATGTTTGTGATCCTCCGTCGTCAACCGTTCTTATATACGTCATCGTCTTTCGTTGCCCGTTCACAGGTTTGTTGATCGTCTTCCGTCTCCCGTTCTCACGTTTGTGATAGTCTTCCGTTGCCCGTTCTTATGTATGTGATCGTCTTCCGTCTCCCCTTCTCATGTATGTGATCGTCTTCCCTCACCCGTTCTCATGAATGTGATCTTCTTCCGTGTCATGTTCTCATGTTTGTGATCGTCTTCGGTAGCCCGTTCTCATATTTGTGATCGTCTTCCGTCACCCATTCTCACATATCTGATCGTCTTCCGTTGCTCGTTCTTTTGTATGTGATCGTCTTAGTCGCCCGTTCTGAAGTATGTGATCGTCTTCCATCGTCTGTTCTGATGTATGTGATCGTCATCCGTCGCCCGTTCTCATGTTTGTGATCGTCTTCCGACGCCCGTTTTCATGTTTGTGATCGTCTTCCGTCACTCGTTCTCATGTATGTGATTCTCTCCCGTTGCCCGTTCTCATGTTTGAGATTGTGTTCCGTCCCCCGTTCTCATGTTTGTGATCGTCTTCCGTCACCCGTTCTCACTTATGTAATCGTCTTCCGTTGCTGGTTCTTATGTATGTGCTCGTCGTCCGTCTCCCGTTCTCACGTATGTGATGGTCTTCCCTGACCCGTTCTCATGAATGTGATCATCTTCCGTGTCACGTTCTCATGTTTGTGATCGTCTTCGGTAGCCCGTTCTCATGTTTGTTATCGTCTTCCATCGCTCGTTCTTTTTTTTGGGATCGTCTTCCTTTGTTCGTTCTCGAGTATGTGATCGTCCTCCGTCACCCGTTATAATGTTTGTGATCGTATTCCGTTGCCGGATCTCATGTATGTGATCGTCTTTTGTCGCCCGTTCTCATGTTTGTGATCGTCTTCCGTCACCCCTTCTCATGTTTGGGATCGTCTTTCGTTGCCCGTTCTTATGTACGTGATCGTCTTAATATCCCGTTTTGATGTATACGATCGTCTTCGGTTGTCCGTTCTGATGTAATTTATCGTCATCATTTGCCTGTTCTCATGTTTTTGACGGTCTTCCGTCGCCCGTTCTCATGTTTGTGATCGTCTTCCGTCACTCGTTCTCATGTATGTAATCGTCTTTCGTCGCCCGTTCTCATGCTTGTGAAAGTCGTCAGTCGACCGTTCGCATGTATGTGATCGTCTGCCGTTTCCCGTTCTCATGTTTGAGATTGTGTTCCGTCCCCCGTTCTCATGTATGTGAACGTCTTCCGTCGCCCATTCTCATGTATGTGATCGTCTTCCGTCAATCGTTCTCATGTTTCTGATTGTCTTCCGTTGCTCGTTCTTTTGTATGTGATCGTCTTAGTCGCCCGTTCTGATATATGTGATCGTCGTCCGTCGTCCGTTCTGATGTATGTGATCGTCATCCGTCGCCCGTTTTCATGTTTGTGATCGTCTTCCGGAGCCCGTTCTGATGTTTGTGATCGCCTTCCGTCACCCGTTCTCACGTATGTGATCGTCTTCCGTTGCCCGTTCTTATGTATGTGATAATATTGCGTGTCACGTTCTCATGTTTGTGATCGTCTTGGATAGCCCGTTCTCATGTTTGTTATCGTCTTCCATCGCCCGTTTTCATTTTTGTGATCGTCTGCCGTCACCCGTTCTCATGTATGTGATCGTCTTCCATCTCCCGTTCTAATGTTTGTGATCGTATTCCGTCGCCGGTTCTCATGTATGTGATCGTCTTCTGTCGCCCGTTCTCATGTTTGTGATCGTCATCCGTCACCCGTTCTCACGTATGTGATCGTCCTTCGTTGCCCGTTCTTATGCATGTGTTCGTCTTCCGTCGCCCTTTATGATGTATGTTATCGTCTTTCGTCGTCCGTTCTGATGTATGTGATCGTCATCCGTCGCCCGTTCTCATTTTTGTGAACGTCTTTCGACGCCCGTTTTTATGTTTGTGATCGTCTTCCGTTGCCCGTTCTCATGTATGTGGACGTCTTCCGTCCCCGTTTTTCATGTACATGATCGTCTTCCGTCGCTAGTTTGTATGTTTGTGATCATCTTCCGTCGCCCGTTCTCATGTATGTGATCGTTTTCCGTCGCCCGTTCTCGTGTACGTGATCGTCTTCCGTCGCACGTTCTTATGTACGTGATTCTCTTCCGTCGCCTGTTATTATGTTTGTTATCGTCTTCCGTCTCCAGTTCTCATGTTCGTGATCGTCTTCCGTCGCCCGTTCTCATATTTGTGATCGTCTTTCGTCGTCCGTTCTCATGTTTGTATCGTCTTCCGTCACCCGTTACCCGTTCTCATGTATGTGATTGTCTTCCGTCTCCCATTCTCATGTATGTGATCATCTTGCGTTATCCGTTTCCATGTACGTGATCGTCCTCCGTTACCTGTTCTAATGTTTGTGATCGTCTTCTGTCGCCTTTTCTCATGTTTGTGATCGTCTTCAGTCACCCGTTCTCACGTATGTGATCGTCCTTCGTTGCCCGTTCTTATGCATGTGTTCGTCTTCCGTCGCCCTTTATGATGTATGTTATCGTCTTCCGTCGTCCGTTCTGATGTATGTGATCGTCATCCGTCGCCCGTTCTCATTTTTGTGAACGTCTTTCGACGCCCGTTTTTATGTTTGTGATCGTCTTCCGTTGCCCGTTCTCATGTATGTGAACGTCTTCCGTCCCCGTTTTTCATGTACATGATCGTCTTCCGTCGCTAGTTTGTATGTTTGTGATCATCATCCGTCGCCCGTTCTCATGTATGTGATCGTTTTCCGTCGCCCGTTCTCGTGTACGTGATTGTCTTCCGTCGCCCGTTCTTATGTACGTGATTGTCTTCCGTCGCCTGTTATTATGTTTGTTATCGTCTTCCGTCTCCCGTTCTCATGTTTGTGATCGTCTTTCGTCGTCCGTTCTCATGTTTGTATCGTCTTCCGTCACCCGTTACCCGTTCTCATGTATGTGATTGTCTTCCGTCTCCCGTTCTCATGTATGTGATCATCTTGCGTTATCCGTTTCCATGTACGTGATCGTCCTCCGTTACCTGTTCTAATGTTTGTGATCGTCTTCTGTCGCCTTTTCTCATGTTTGTGATCGTCTTCAGTCACCCGTTCTCACGTATGTGATCGTCCTTCGTTGCCCGTTCTTATGCATGTGTTCGTCTTTCGTCGCCCTTTCTGATGTATGTGATCGTCTTCCGTCGTCCGTTCTTATGTATGTGATCGTCATCCGTCGCCCGTTTTCATTTTTGTGAACGTCTTCCGTCCCCCGTTTTCATGTACGTGATCGTCTTCCGTCGCCCGTTCTTATGTACATGATCGTTTTTCGTCGCCCGTTCTCGTGTACGTGATCGTCTTCCGTCGCCCGTTCTTATGTACGTGATCGTCTTCCGTCGCCTGTTATCATGTTTGTTATCGTCTTCCGTCGATCGTTCTCATGTTTATGATCGTCTTCCGTCGCCCGTTCTCATATTTGTGATCGTCTTTCGTCGCCCGTTCTCACGTATGTGTTCGTCCTTCGTTGCCCGTTCTTATGCATGAGTTCGTCTTCCGTCGCCCTTTCTGATGTATGTGATCGTCTTCCGTCGTCCGTTCTTATGTATGTGATCGTCATCCGTCGCCCGTTCTCATTTTTGTGAACGTCTTCCGTCCCCCGTTTTCATGTACGTGATCGTCTTCCGTCTCCTGTTCTCGTGTACGTGATCGTCTTCCATCGCCCGTTCTTATGTACGTGATCGTCTTCCGTTGCCTGTTATCATGTTTGTTATCGTCTTCCGTCGATCGTTCTCATGTTTATGATCGTCTTCCGTCGCCCGTTCTCATATTTGTGATCGTCTTTCGTCGCCCGTTCTCACGTATGTGATCGTCCTTCGTTGTCCGTTTTCATGTACGTGATCGTCTTCCGTCACCCGTTCTCACGTATGTGATCGTCCTTCGTTGCCCGTTCTTATGCATGTGTTCGTCTTCCGTCGCCCTTTCTGATGTATGTGATCGTCTTCCATCGTCCGTTCTTATGTATGTGATCGTCATCCGTCGCCCGTTCTCATTTTTGTGAACGTCTTCCGTCCCCCGTTTTCATGTACGGGATCGTCTTCCGTCCCCCGTTCTCGTGTACGTGATCGTCTTCCGTCGCCCGTTCTTATGTACGTGATCGTCTTCCGTCGCCTGTTATCATGTTTGTTATCGTCTTCCGTCGATCGTTCTCATGTTTGTATCGTCTTCCGTCACCCGTTACCCGTTCTCATGTATGTGATTGTCTTCCGTCTCCCATTCTCATGTATGTGATCATCTTGCGTTATCCGTTTCCATGTACGTGATCGTCCTCCGTTACCTGTTCTAATGTTTGTGATCGTCTTCTGTCGCCTTTTCTCATGTTTGTGATCGTCTTCAGTCACCCGTTCTCACGTATGTGATCGTCCTTCGTTGCCCGTTCTTATGCATGTGTTCGTCTTCCGTCGCCCTTTATGATGTATGTTATCGTCTTCCGTCGTCCGTTCTGATGTTTGTGATCATCATCCGTCGCCCGTTCTCATGTATGTGATCGTTTTCCGTCGCCCGTTCTCGTGTACGTGATTGTCTTCCGTCGCCCGTTCTTATGTACGTGATTGTCTTCCGTCGCCTGTTATTATGTTTGTTATCGTCTTCCGTCTCCCGTTCTCATGTTTGTGATCGTCTTTCGTCGTCCGTTCTCATGTTTGTATCGTCTTCCGTCACCCGTTACCCGTTCTCATGTATGTGATTGTCTTCCGTCTCCCGTTCTCATGTATGTGATCATCTTGCGTTATCCGTTTCCATGTACGTGATCGTCCTCCGTTACCTGTTCTAATGTTTGTGATCGTCTTCTGTCGCCTTTTCTCATGTTTGTGATCGTCTTCAGTCACCCGTTCTCACGTATGTGATCGTCCTTCGTTGCCCGTTCTTATGCATGTGTTCGTCTTTCGTCGCCCTTTCTGATGTATGTGATCGTCTTCCGTCGTCCGTTCTTATGTATGTGATCGTCATCCGTCGCCCGTTTTCATTTTTGTGAACGTCTTCCGTCCCCCGTTTTCATGTACGTGATCGTCTTCCGTCGCCCGTTCTTATGTACATGATCGTTTTTCGTCGCCCGTTCTCGTGTACGTGATCGTCTTCCGTCGCCCGTTCTTATGTACGTGATCGTCTTCCGTCGCTTGTTATCATGTTTGTTATCGTCTTCCGTCGATCGTTCTCATGTTTATGATCGTCTTCCGTCGCCCGTTCTCATATTTGTGATCGTCTTTCGTCGCCCGTTCTCACGTATGTGTTCGTCCTTCGTTGCCCGTTCTTATGCATGAGTTCGTCTTCCGTCGCCCTTTCTGATGTATGTGATCGTCTTCCGTCGTCCGTTCTTATGTATGTGATCGTCATCCGTCGCCCGTTCTCATTTTTGTGAACGTCTTCCGTCCCCCGTTTTCATGTACGTGATCGTCTTCCGTCTCCTGTTCTCGTGTACGTGATCGTCTTCCATCGCCCGTTCTTATGTACGTGATCGTCTTCCGTTGCCTGTTATCATGTTTGTTATCGTCTTCCGTCGATCGTTCTCATGTTTATGATCGTCTTCCGTCACCCGTTCTCATATTTGTGATCGTCTTTCGTCGCCCGTTCTCACGTATGTGATCGTCCTTCGTTGTCCGTTTTCATGTACGTGATCGTCTTCCGTCACCCGTTCTCACGTATGTGATCGTCCTTCGTTACCCGTTCTTATGCATGTGTTCGTCTTCCGTCGCCCTTTCTGATGTATGTGATCGTCTTCCGTCGTCCGTTCTTATGTATGTGATCGTCATCCGTCGCCCGTTCTCATTTTTGTGAACGTCTTCCGTCCCCCGTTTTCATGTACGTGATCGTCTTCCGTCCCCCGTTCTCGTGTACGTGATCGTCTTCCGTCGCCCGTTCTTATGTACGTGATCGTCTTCCGTCGCCTGTTATCATGTTTGTTATCGTCTTCCGTCGATCGTTCTCATGTTTATGATCGTCTTCCGTCGCCCGTTCTCATATTTGTGATCGTCTTTCGTCGCCCGTTCTCACGTATGTGATCGTCCTTCGTTGCCCGTTTTCATGTACGTGATCGTCTTCCGTCACCCGTTCTCACGTATGTGATCGTCCTTCGTTGCCCGTTCTTATGCATGTGTTCGTCTTCCGTCGCCCTTTCTGATGTATGTGATCGTCTTCCGTCGTCCGTTCTTATGTATGTGATCGTCATCCGTCGCCCGTTCTCATTTTTGTGAACGTCTTCCGTCCCCCGTTTTCATGTACGTGATCGTCTTCCGTCGCCCGTTCTTATGTACATGATCGTTTTCCGTCGCCCGTTCTCGTGTACGTGATCGTCTTCCGTCGCCCGTTCTTATTTAAGTGATCGTCTTCCGTCCCCCGTTCTCGTGTACGTGATCGTCTTCCGTCGCCCGTTCTTATGTACGTGATCGTCTTCCGTCGCCTGTTATCATGTTTGTTATCGTCTTCCGTCGATCGTTCTCATGTTTATGATCGTCTTCCGTCGCCCGTTCTCATATTTGTGATCGTCTTTCGTCGCCCGTTCTCACGTATGTGATCGTCCTTCGTTGCCCGTTTTCATGTACGTGATCGTCTTCCGTCACCCGTTCTCACGTATGTGATCGTCCTTCGTTGCCCGTTCTTATGCATGTGTTCGTCTTCCGTCGCCCTTTCTGATGTATGTGATCGTCTTCCGTCGTCCGTTCTTATGTATGTGATCGTCATCCGTCGCCCGTTCTCATTTTTGTGAACGTCTTCCGTCCCCCGTTTTCATGTACGTGATCGTCTTCCGTCGCCCGTTCTTATGTACATGATCGTTTTCCGTCGCCCGTTCTCGTGTACGTGATCGTCTTCCGTCGCCCGTTCTTATTTAAGTGATCGTCTTCCGTCGCCTGTTATCATGTTTGTTATCGTCTTCCGTCGCCCGTTATCATGTTTATGATCGTCTTCCGTCGCCTGTTCTCATATTTGTGATCGTCTTCCGTCGCCCGTTCTCATGTATGTGGTCCTCACATACTTTTTCGTCTTCCATTCTCATGTTTGTAAGAACAAGTCTGCTAAAAGATATATAGACGTCTGACTTTACCGTTAGAGGTTGTGTGAATCTCAAGCTTTGTTGTATTTGAATTTGAATAACTTAATCGTAGAAGAAGAAGAAGAATTTGAATAACTGGGGAATTTCGCGAATAGGACACTATTTTGATCCCTCAGCAGCATAATATAATAAACTGAGCAATGAAGCTCAGATTGTACAAACCCACGCAACAATATATAATCAAAACATTTTCAAATTCGTGCGGAGGACAGGTCATCAACAAATACACGTCGAATCATATTGTTATGAGCCATCCGATTCGTCTTGGATGTTTTAGTTTTTTTTTAACGTTTGATTGACTGATTTTGAAATTCGTATTTAGATGTGTATTTTTTTGTTTCTGCAGAATGAGGTAGCATGCACCATGCCGAGCCCGCCCTACTAGGTACCTTCCTTCGACAAGATTGGCATATTTACAGTGATTATTCTTTGCTTCAGTTTAGTGCCCAGGTAACATTCGTGCGATAGTAAATATAAGTAGTACTTTTGTTACGATGAAAATATGTAACTAATGATAACATATAATTTGATCAATAAGCTGAAAACAATAAATTTTACAGCGGCAAATGTTTTTTTTTTCTATCGGATGAAGAGTATATTTAACAACATGCACGGTGCTGCTCCTGACCCGTGTGCACTACCTGGAGGTAGTGGGACAGTTTGAGTCGGCTGAAGTTATGTTCTCCTGGAAGGTTCAACCAAGCCTAACATGTCATCAGTAGACAAGGCAGACTAAAATTACACAACCATTCCTTAGGTATTGTGAGTTGGGCTATGACTAACAACCCAAACCTACAAAACAAGTCTTCGTTACAGAAATACAAATATTATTGGCCTGATTCTAGAGAATCCCACAGAAGCGAGGCATTTGACCCAACCCGATGAAACCCAGCAAAAGGGAAACAGGTTGCCAACAAATCTTACAATGTAGCCAAAAATCAGGATACTGTCTTGGAATATTAGAGCCCTAAATTACACGGGAAAAGCACCCACGATGTCAAGGAAATGAAACGATAACAGCTAAGTCTCCTAGGTCTTGCTGAGGAAAGTTGAAAGGGTGAAGGATCCGAAACATTGCTTACAGGAGAAACCATCATATAAGCAAGGCACGAAATAGAAGAACATGAACACACAGAAGGTGTCGCCTTCATATTGTCAATAGAAGCAAGACAGATTATACTAGAGTGTGAACTAATATAGCATATAATAATAACAGCAAGATTTAACTCAAAATGAAGAAAAATAGCAATCTTGCAGTCCAGCAAACAATGATGATAACAAAACCAAAGTTGAAAGAAAATATGTTCTTGGAAAACCCGGCACAACTACAATTTAAACGAAAAGAGAATTTTACAAGATCAACAAGAATACAAGATAATGTCACAAGTCATAAGCGACGCGTTCTTCAACAAGGTAGTTAAGCTTGTGCGGGTCCCAACCATGTCTCAAGTAGTCTAGTTTTGTTACAAAGTAACCAGTGGACGATTGGAATGTATATGCTCCCTAAAGTTTCCCCATGTTGGTGGTCATGCTAGTGCTGTAGAGGCCTAGGATGTCCGTTCGTCGATTGGCATTGTCCATCTCTTTCTGTTCAACAGGCCAGGCGTGAGCAAGGTCGTTGGTTTCAATACTTTTGCCCCGCTACTCCATCGCTCTCTTTGCTTTCGTTACCTTGTTGTTTAATTTAAATTAGATGCCAATTAGGTAAGTGTACAATTGAGGAATTCGGGACAGGGTATTCTGCATGATATTTTCATGAAAAAGGGCTGTGTAAACACAATTTCTAATAATATTGTCAGCTAGGCGAACATTCTTGACGAAGACACTGTGGCTTACAGCATTCATTGATGTTGAAATCAAACCGGTGTGAACGCACTATGTAGAGTGTTGGGTAGGATTACATTTAGTGTGTTATGTAACTTGCCCATCCCGTAATGAGAAAGCTGGTAAATTCTTATGGCACGAATCCATTTCTAAAATGGTCATTGAGTGATGGTATGACATACAAATACTGTGTGAAACCAGCTCGAGAGCTTTAAGCAGGATGAAGGAACGGTTCTACGATATTGATCCCAATAATGGGAGGCACAATATTTTGTTCGATGCAATTGTAACAGATAATGTGTCAATCCTGTATCAACCATATACGATGAAACTGGTAACCTTACGTGCACAATCAACATTTTTAAAAAGGAAAGAATGAGATGGAAACAATATATGAAGAATATGTATTATGAAAACGATACAGATGCATAGATTCAACAATGATGACACTAGAAAGAAGATTACACTTCTGCCTGTCTAACAAAGAAAATGGTCAGAAGAGATGAGATGAAAACATGACAAACAATAGTTTCTTACAGCTCGAACTGACACAACCATATCTGTTTCAAGCTCCAACAGCCATTTTTCTACTTGTCCTTTTGCCCTAGCAGTAGAAATTTTTTCTTTCAGTTTGACAAGTTCGCCTTCACTTGATTTCATATGAGTGATGTCTTTATCTGGCTCCGTAAATATCAGATTTGCGATACCTTCGAAGCACTTTTTTAAATGTGGTTGCACTCTGTGAAATAATAGGTTGTCATTATTCAGAACAATGTTTGCATTCACGCATGTGTGTATGTATGTATGTATGTATGTATGTATGTATGTATGTATGTATGTATGTATGTATGTATGTATGTATGTATGTATGTATATAAGTATGTATGTATGTATATAAGTATGTATGTATGTATGTATGGATGTATCGATGTATATATGTATGTATGTATGCATGTATCTATATATGTATGCATATAAGTATGTATGTATGTATGTATGTATGGATGTATGGATGTATGTATGTATGTATGTATGTATCATTGTTGAGAAGCACACTCTACGATACAGATGTTAAACACATTGGCCCACTCACGCACAAGCATATTGACTAGCTTGATGAGAACGATCTATAAATATAGGGCCTTCTCGATGCAAAACATGAAGCGCACAGGGAATACCAGAGGGACACACCATCTCCGGCAGCAAAAGCTGCCTTAAATACTGCTCGCAAAGCTGTCCAGACCGGGCTTAGCGAGATGCAAGACTCATGGTTCAGGAAAAGAGCTGACGAAATTGAGATGTTCGCCGAACTTCATGACACCAAACGGTTTTACGAGGCACTGAAAGCTTTCTACGGTCCGCAGCCCTCTAGTAATACTCCAGTACGCAGTGATAACAGATAAGGTTCATATTCTAGACAGATGGGCAGACCACTTCTGCAAAATACTAAACCACCCGTCGTTCATAACTGAAGAGGCCATCCGGCGAATGCCGGAGGTGGAACTGAACCTGGCGTTGGATGAAATCATCACTGAGGAGGAAGTCTACAGGGCAATCAGTTCACTATCAATAGGAAAAGCTCCAGGGGCGGATGCAATACCAGCAGAAGTATATAAGACAGCTGCCCCATCCTTCACCAGAAGGATCACTGAACTCTTCTGCCACATGTGGGCTGAAGGAAAAATTCCGCAGGAGCTAAAGGACGCCTCAATCGTTCACCTGTACAAAAGAAAAGGCAACCGTCAGGAATGCAACAATCATAGCGGAATATCGCTGCACTCCGTAGCAGGCAAGATCTAAGCGCGCTTACTGCTAGACAGGCTCAACAAACACCTTGAACAAAGCCATCATCTCCCAGAAAGCCAATGTGGATTCATAGCCGGAAGAGGAACAGCTACCGACGAAGACGACCGTGTTGTAAAAGCCCAGAGCAGACGCGAGACCCGGAAATCCCGAACATCGGGAACACCGTCACCTTCTACAAACCTCGTGTGCCCGCTATGTAGCAGCTGTTTTCGTGCCCGCATTGGCCTGTTCAGCCACATACGCACCCACACCCAACAGGGAAATCTGTGACAAGTATGATGTCGGCGGTCATCATCGACAACTATGGACAGCTATTATGTATGTATGTATGTATGTATGTATGTATGTATGTATGTATGTATGTATGTATGTATGTATGTATGTATGTATGTATGTATGTATGTATGTATGTATGTATGCATGCATGCATGCATGTATGTATGTATGTATGTATGTATGTATGTATGTATGTATGTATGTATGTGTGTATGTATGTATGTATGTATGTGTGTGTGTATATGTATGTATGTATGTGTGTATGTATGTATGTATGTATGTATGTATGTATGTATGTATGTATGTAAGTATGTATGTATGTATGTATGTATGTGTGTGTATGTGTGTGTGTGTATTTATGTATGTATGTACGTATGTATGTATGTATGTATGTGTGTATGCATGTATGTATGTATGTATGCATTATACATGCATGTATGTATGTATGTATGTAGGTAGGTAGGTAGGTAATTATGTATGTAGGTAGGTAGGTAAATATGTAGTTAGGTAGGTAAATAGGTAGGTAGGTAGGTAGGTAGGTAGGTATGTATGTATGTGCGTACACAACATAGCTTCAAAAAGTACCTGGAATAGTCGACTTGCGTTTAAATGAAACATGATTTTAAGGATAATATATATTTATCAGTTAGTAGTGACCTTGACGAAATGAAGTGGCAGACATAATCTTCACATATACTCCGGAACAGAAGTTACATAATTGTGTTTGTGTATTGTGCTCGTTGCATTGTCAGAGGTGAAAATGTCCTATATTGAAAAACGTACAAATGTCAAATTATGTGTTTTACTTGAAAAGTCCATCTCAGAGACACACAAACATTGCTTAATAAAGTATATGGTGATAACGTAATAAAGAAAATACAAGTATTTAAGGGGCACAAGCGTTTACGTGAAGGTCGTATTAGTGTTGATGATGATGCACGTAGTAGGCGACCGTCAATCTCGATCAACAATGACAACATTGAGCGTGTTCTAAACGTTGTGTGTGCTGACAGAAGATGTAGTGTCGATAAAAAAGCCTGAGAAGTTGGAATGTCAGATAGAATTTGTCACAGTATTCTCCACACTGAACTGCACATGCACCGTGTTTGTGAATACATGGTTCCCAAAATAGTATCTCCTGGACAGAAAGAAGCGAGATTTACCTTGGCATAAGAGCTAATCACAATGGCTGATCAAAATAGCATTTCTTTCAACAACGTAATCACAAGAGATGAGACCTGGTGTTTTGTGTACGATCCTCAGACAAAACGTTAGTCCTATGAATGTAAATCTCCCACATCTCCACGGACACATACATTTCGTTTGGACAAGAACAAGTTATGTTGGAAGGTTTTTTTTAATTCCCAGGTTATTGTCTACCATGATTTCATTCCTAAAGGCCGATAGATTAAGTAGGACAAGTACGTTGATATCCTCCGTCGTCTTAGAGATGCAGTCAGAAAATAACTACCGGAAAAATGGAGAATACCGAGTTGAATTATGTTGCATGACAATGCGCCAGCACATCGATTCCTACTGATGAAACACTACCTCGCAAAGCACAATGTCATTACCTTGGAACATCCTCCATATTTTACGGACCTGGCAACGGCTAATTTTGTGAGTGCCCTCGACTAAAATCGGCGATTCAAGGCTGCTGACCAATGCGACAAGACAGCTGAGAGCGGTGTCAAAGAATGTGTTCCACGAAAGTTTCCAACAGAAGTATACACGTTGGAAAAAGAGTGTAGTTTCCGAACGGAGTGTTGATAATTCTATTGTAACTTATTTCTATACAATTCACTAGTGTAGGGAACTTTTTGAAGCTACCTCGTACATGTATGCATGTAAATGTAGGCATGCATATATGAATTTATATATATATATATATATATATATATATATATATATATATATATATATATGCATGTGTGTATGTTTGTATGTGTGTTTCGAGCTGTTCTGAGCGCCTGGTAGCCTGGTGTTCACGTCAGTATGTTTTTTGTGTGTTTCCAGGATTATTTACGGATGCTAACGATACTTGAAAGCTATAGTGGTTGCTAAAACATATACCTGGAAAACATGTACCTCCACATTCAGCGAGACACGAAGATCTGTCGCTTCAAATTACTAAAGAGCGAGAGACAAGTATACGACACAAGACACCCTATGTTTAGACTCCTGGTTCAGACAATAAGACCGAAATATAGAATACGTCTTTCGTATATAACCGATCCCCCTACATACTAGTCCTGAAAAACGCAGTATTGAAATACGGAATAAACTAACGCCGATCCAGTTCGCTCCGAGAGGACCCTGCGTCTGGACACCACTACTCTTACGCAACACAGAAGATAATAAATGCATTGCGTACTGGAGTATTACAACGCACGAAGAACTTAACGATATAGGAATACAGCGATAGGGATACATGTGACTTTGGAGAAAAATAATAACCAAACCTCTAGATGATCCGCAAAAGCTGGAAACATGCAATATGGACGCCAGTTGAGATGAATGACAAGACGATATTCGTGGCCAACATTAGAAATATGATGTCTGACGAGGTGCACCGGACACGGAAAGTAAGCAGGTAGTTTGTTAATTGGGAACATAATTCGATAGCCGGATAAATACATAGATAGATATATAGATAAATAAATGTTTGGATACATATAAAAAAACATAAATATACACATATATTACCTCATTGGATCTTTCGTTTCAGACAGAATTTCCAACAGTTCGTCGTTTGAAAGAAAGAAAAATCGTGGGAAATAAAGCCTCTTCTTCTCTAAATATTCATTCAGGCCCTGAAAGATGCAAATTGTGAGAATAAAGCACAGCCTGGGTAAATTTGAGTTTTCGTGATTAAATATAAATTTAAACTGCCTTACAGACTTGAAGTGGTCATTGGTTGCTTATTTATTCTGTCCGAGCTTTTTAACACTACTGATCATCAGATTATTAGAACCAACCCCCGCAAAAGATGAATCATTTTTCAAACTCGTAAAAAGAATTTCTAACTTCACATACCAAGAGGCTGCAGTGCTCAGTAAATTACAGGTTTTAACGATGAATCAAAGGCGCAATACGGGCATTACCAAGCACTATTTGAAAGTGACCATCTTTCTTATGAAATCATCCAGGCTGGGGAAGACCTACTACATGCCATATCAGAGTCAAAAACAGAAAACACGTTGATATGAAACAAAACAGTAGACGTTTCTGGAAACTTATTAACAATTTAAGTAATGATCCAGCGAGCGCTCCTGCAGGCATAACACAGACCACCAATTACTAATAAATTGGAAAACCACCCAAAAAGCAGAGCAAACCAATATCCAGTGAAATTGTAAAATTGTGAGAATAACATATTGGCGAAACCTTTCTTCTCGGAACAACTAAATGATGCAATACATACAATGAAAAAACAACAAAGCAGCTGGCCCATTTGACTTGAGGACAGAGGAAATGAAAAATGTTGGACAAGAAACCATCACATGGCAGCTGAAGCTTTTCAACACATACATCGGCTCTATGCCAATTCCTAAAAATCTGGAGAAAATCTCACGTGGTCGCTCTGCTAAAACCTAAGAACTTCCGAACGGTTTCACTACTGTGTTATTTGTATAATGGTTTAGAAAGAATGATCCATAACCGTATCGCCCTTTACATATACAAGAAACCAACAAAATGGCAGGCATAAGAATGTGTCCTTGCCCGTATGCTGTATAATATATACACCGACTATCAACCTATAGATACAGATGTGCCAAAATTTATATATGCCGATGATACAGCAGTAGCTGCTCAGGGAAAGGATTCAGAAGAAGTCGAAAAAAAACTGACACACGCCCTTGATGCCCGTGCTCTATATTACCATAAAAATCACCTCAAACCAAACCCCTTCAAAACTCAAGTATGAACCTAACAACTCAGAAACAGAGAAGCGAACAGAAAGTGTCAGATCAAATGGCAAGTACAGAATCTGGAACACAGAAAGGCACCAAAATACTTTGGAGTAAAGTTGGACTGCACGCTGTCCTATGCCTCACAATGCCGGGAGACGAAACAGAAAATACATGCCAGAAAAATCATTCGAAAACTGATTAGCGCAACATGAGGAGCAAAGCCAGATGTCCTCAGAACATCAGCACTAGCTCTGTGTTTCTCTGTAGCTGAGTACGCTGCACCAGTCTGAAAGAAATATGCGTAGGGAAATCAAATAGATAGAGCAATACATGAGACAAACCGTACAGTTACTGGATTACTAAAATCTACACCAACTGAAAAAATGTACCCCATAATCGGTATAGCGCCATGAGAGATGCGTCAGAGATTGAAAGAGAGAAACAGGTAAATGACCCAAGACACTCTATATTCGGACATGAGGTGCAGCGCCCAAGGCTAAAGTCAAGACGAAGGTTCTTACAGTCAAACCAGTCTCTACAGACTAGTCCAGGAAAACGACGCATCAAAAGTTGGAAACAACTGACACAGGTCCCATTGTTACGTGAGGAACCTGAGCCTGGACATCTCCTGCCCTTCTTCAACATGCAAGTCACTAAATAGACTTCGAACTGGTGTATCACAATGCAGGAAAAACCTTAAACGATGGGGGTACAGGAATGATGAAACATGCGAATGTCGAGTGACACAAGACCGGGACCATCTGATGATCTGCCCAAACCTTGCGAAGACTTGTAGCATAGATAACCTGCTGAGCGCCAGTCACAGGGCAATCCATGTGGCTGAATACTGAAAGAATGATATCTGACGATAGCCTAAGACACGGACAGTAAGTAAATAACAGATTAATGTGTTAACGTGATTGGTAATGATAAATGGTTATCATCGCAAGAATGAATGATCTGATCATCAATTCATCGGATCTGTTCATTTATATCATTAAAAGCTGATGTGAGGTGCAATCTTCAAGCTTGGATCAGCTATGTCGTTGTCAGTATTTTAATTCCATATATCTGTACTACTATTTTAACATCGTTAATCTACATTTTTCATGTTCTTTATTTTTGTTAGAGGTCTACGGGGCTTTTGGGACGAGTAGTTATGGAGACATTCTTGGCCAAAGCGCAAAATTCTCTATATAAATGTTAAGCATAGTGTTATTCTCCTCTTCTGTGTTATTTCTTCATTTTTCACTCTAAACGACCGCTATTTGCAAAGCATCTTATTTCATATGTCAAGAGATTTCGTGGCAAAAGTCTATGTCTGAAAACACAAAGTTGGTATGAGTTTACGTTGACTGGTCGTTCTTTTTGTCTCCCCTAAATTACTTAAATACATTAATAATGCTGTTAGCTGGTATGTAACTGCATGACGTTGCTTATGACGTTCTGACCTATAAATGTAGTGGCTTTCTTAGTCTACTGACTTTCATTATCTCATTTGTGATGGGTTTATTGTTATAATATAAATTGTTTCACGCTTCAGTTATAGCATTCAGTACCTGAAAACCACATTATCGCTAGTGTGCTACTGAACAGGAACATATAGACATTATATTTCTATTATGCCACACGACATGTTAACGACATTTTTACTCATCAGGATGTGGGTTCCTGTCAGTTATTGAAATAGGGATGTTGAAATAATTATTTCAGACATGAACGAACAAACTAACGTGTTATTTATTACCAGTTATTACTATCATGAAGAAATCAGCAAACAAGAAACCATGGCTGACAATTGAAAGGTTAAGCAAATGAAAGAATTGTGCAAATAAAAGAACAGTAACGCACAACAAGACATTACTAAATACACAAATTTAAGAACATCAATAAGGGAGTAATTTGAGAATCTAAGATGGCATGAGAAAAAATGGTTGAACGGCCGATGCGAGGAAATTGAAAACCTGGAAAGTATTAGAAAATTCGAACAAGTCCATTTGAAAGTAAAACAATCATTTAGTAAAAAAAAGGGCACACTATCACTGATGATTAATGGTAAGAATTGTAAACAAATAATAGACCAAGGGCGCAATAAGAGCGATAGAGCGATGAATATAATATGTTACGGAGATGTATGAGGATACGGACCTGTGTTAAGCAAAATAAACCTTTGCGCGACATGCTTTTAATAGAAGAGAGAGCTATAACCAGAGAAGATGAAGAAAAGAAGAGAGTTTAATAAGGCATTTTACTTAATCCAGAAAAACAAAGCACCAGGAAAAAAACTGATGTCCATTGAGCGCATTAAAACAACCGTAGAGACTTTACACAATTTACTTTGCGAACATGTTAAAAATATTTACATGTTAAAATGCAGCACGATCACACAACTTCAATAATAATTCATTTGTTAAAAACATGCAATGCAATAAAAAACGGTCAATTCCAAACGAAATGCTTAATACCACATTCATCTAAAATGAAAACAAATGATAAGGAGAAAACCGATGGCAATATTGAGGAGAAGCTACGTGATAAACATTCTGGATTTCACAAAGCCAAAGATGCACGGGTTGACATTGGATGTTTGCGACTTCTCTCAGAAAGAATAAACAATGAAGGACAATCACTATTGATCTACTTTATTGGCCACGACAAAACATTTGACTTTATTTGCTTGGAACAGGCGTTTTCAGATTCTGCAACAAACCAGTATAGCGACACCAAACATAAAGTAAATGCAGAACCTGCATGAAAATCAAAAGGGAATTATTATGTAGCCAAAGAAGAACAGATTGATTGGTTTGATTGGCATCCTGTGAGTCTCTAGAGACAATGTACTTCATGCTAGAAAGTGGACAGTCAGTTGTTGCCCTAGCTTTTGCCGCAAACGTTTGTAGTCTCCATCCTGTCTTCACCTGCCTGCAGACCATCACACAAAGCTTGCCTTCAGCCGGGTCTGTCTTTATCAAGTTCCTTCCAGTTGCCTTTAGGTCACGTTTGCAAACAACTTTGTAGCGGACAAAGGGTCTATCGTTTTTACGCTTGCCCATTTCCAGATGTCCGTATAAGATATCTTTTGGTATTCACCCATCTTCCAGTCTGCACACGTGATCAAGCCACCACAAGCGGCGCTAGGGGAAGATCGTAACTAAGCTGACAATCTGTGCACGTCCAACACTTCGTTGTTACTCACTCTGTCACTCTATGAAATTCCAGGTATGTGTCTCAGGCAGCGCATATGAAAAGCATTTAGCCTTTTTTTATGGGAAGCAAACATAATCTATGTTTCGCTGCCTTAGAGAAGCGTACTAATCACTTATGATATGTGCACAGCAACCTTTGTAGAGATCGTCAGCATGTTGTTATTCCACACTCTCTGTGAGAGCCTGGCAAGTGCTAATGAGGCCATTCCTAATCGTTTCTCCAGCTCTACGTCCAGTGAAAGGCTGTCGGTGATGATAGATCCGAGGTAGTTGAAGTGATTTACTACCTCCAGATTGTTATCGCTGAAGACAATGTCTGGAGGATCTGCACCCTTGATTATTACTTTCGTCTTTTGTACGCTTATAGTGAGTTCAAATAGATCATATTATGTTACCAACCTATTAATCTATCTATCTTTCTATTGTCTGATCCTGGTTTGCCTTTCTGCGTCAGGTGTATAAGTGACATTTGGACAGCACCATAGTATGAGCTTCGTATAAGGTGGAACTGGCTGCCTCGGATATTCCATCAATCCATCTGTTTCCTGATCTCATATTTTCTAATGTTGTCCCATCTTGTCACATTTAGCATTCGCCTCAGGCATTTCTTCTTCTTCTTCTTCATCGTACGCAGTCTGATAGTAACCATTATTTTTTTGAAAAAAGCGGCGGTCATCCTGAGGGTGTCGCCGCTGCCATAGAGCTTGTCTTGCAGTTCCACTGGTGATGGCCACATCTGCTCTCTCTGATCCTCGTATGTCGGGCAGCAGATGTTCAGCGGTCATTTTACCGGTACCGCACGGGCATTCGTCGGTACCACCTATCTTCAATTTGTTGAATAGGTGGTACCTCAGTCTATTGTGGCCAGTGCGAAGTCTAAAGACAACGACCTGCTCTCTTCGGTTAACCTGGTAATATGCATCGTTTTTGGTGTAACCAGTATGTTCGGTTTCCCATTTGGTCATGTATCTGGCTTTGATAAGCCGTTTTGACTCTTCGTACGTCATACTAGTATCTGTTTGTGGTAGTCTTGCACCTTCTTTTGCCAGTCTGTCTGCCTCATCGTTGCCTTGAATGTTGCAGTGTGATGGGACCCACTGTACCACTACCCTTTTTGGTGCGGACTGCTGGCACAGTTTGCAGAGTGCTGCTCTTAAGTCATTAAGCTCAGTGTTTTTCTGGCTTTTTAGCGCTGTGACTACGGCGAGAGCATCTGTAAGCAGGACTGTATGGCTTTCATTTTCTTTATGTGTCACCATTTCTTCCACTGCCGCCTTCAGTGCCTCTGCCTCCGCTCTGAAATTGCTTGTGTACTTACCAGTAGCGAATGACAGTGTTATTTTTCTGCCATTTGATAGGTTCAGGAGTGCTCCTGCCCCTACGTTCTGTGTAGTGTTTGTTACAGAACCGTCGGTGTATGCATGGGTCCAGTCCATGCTTGGGTAGCTTTTCGATATAAAGCTTAGGGTAGTATCTCTTCTTTCTTTTTCAGTCTGGCAGTTTTTATTTCCAATACCTGGTATATTTTCTTCCACCTCTGGAAATATATGCTGCCTCCAGGCATTTAATTGCTGTTGTTTCTATTTTTCTCTTATCTTTGCTGTCATTGTCCAAGTTTTACGCTGGTAGCATAGTGTTGGCATTAAAATTGTGTTGAACGGGGGCTCTTTTTGTGCCAATCTTTACGTGCTGGTTCTTTAGTATTGTTGACATCTGGCCAATGATTTGGCTCTCTTTAGTGCATCTGTGATCGATTTCTTCTTGCATTCTTCCATTAGATGATATATACTTCCTAAATATTTGAAATCCTTCACGTACTTGATTTGTTGCTGTTCTATTAGCGGTTGTTTATGTTCTTGATATTGTCTTTATTTCAGTTTTACTCGCTCTGATTCTCATGTTATGTCCTTCTGCAATTAAGTTAAAGTTGTTTCAACGTTGTTGCAGCTGTTCTTCAGTGTTTCCAATGAGCGCTTAGTCGTCGGCAAAATAGAGATCACCACAGCGATCGTTAGATTTGGCTTCTTTGCTGATTTGGTCCATGGAGGGGATGAACAACAGTGGAGAAAGCACACACGCCTGTCTTACTCCGGTTTTGACAAGATTTCTCTCCGGCTCACCGACACTTATTCGTACCATGCACTGACTATTTTTATACAAACATTCACATATTATTATCAACTGCTGAGTAACGCCATTGTTCTTCAGTGTTCTCCTCAGCTGTTGTTGGTGAACCCTGTCAATCGCTTGTTCTTGATCTATGATTGCCAAATAAAGAGTTTCATCATATTCGATGACTTTTTCTGCTAGTTGCCGCAAGGCAAAGATGGCATCGGTACATTCTCAATTTTTTTCTGACACCCATTTGTGTTTCGTTAAGTTAGAATTATATGGTTGGGCGAAGTCGTTTTTCTTCCATTTTACAGAAAATATTTCTGGTGTGGCTCAGCAGTGAAATTTCTCTGTAAGTTGTGCAATCTCTCTTACTACCTTTCTTCTTCCATATGGGAACGAGTATATCATTTCTCCAAACTTCATGTGCCTCTTGGCTGGTCAAACTATGTTGAACAATCTCTGAAGCCAGGCTATTCAGGCGTCGCCGCCGCTTTGATCAATTCATTTGGCATATCGTCTGTTCCAGGGGACTTGTTCGTTGGAGAATTTCGCACTGCTTCTCTTATTTCCGAAATCAATATTTCTGGTTCAAATTCTGTAATTAAATTGGAGCTGGTTAATTGTTGGAACATGTCTTCTGGTGGTCGTAGATGAAGGAGCTGGTAGATTGTTGGAACATATCTTCTGCTGGTGGTAGATGGAGGAGCTGGTTGATTGTTGGAACATGTCTTCTGGTGGTGTTAGATGAAGGAGCTGGTTGATTGTTGGAACATGTCATCTGGTGGTGGTAGATGAAGGAGCTGGTAGATTGTTGGAACATGTCTTCTGGTGGTGGTAGATGAAGGAGCTGGTTGATTGTTGGAATCAGTTCTCGAGTATGGCATTGCGGCATGGACAACAGCAGCAAAGGTGAACTTCGATAAAGTTAGCAAACTTCAAAACCAAGCCATGAGAGTTATAAGAGAGGCATGAAGTCAACGCCAATTGTAGAACTTGAAAAGATCACAAAACTGCAATCCATGACCGATAAAAAAGACTGCAGAGCCCAGCTGCAGTCAGAGAAACTCCGAAGACTGACTGACCATCCAATGCACCAGAGACTAAACAATTTGGGAAATGGGAAACTAAAGCGGAGAAACTTTGCAGAAATAGCCAAAGCAAAGATGCACGAAGATCCCATAAACGCACTAACAACACCAAAGCCCATCACTACTGTACAAAAACCTACCTGGAGGCAGGATATATTTCCAGAGGTGGTAGAAAATATACCAGGTATTGGAAACAAAAACTGCCAGACTGAAAAAGAAAGGAGAGATACTACCCTAAGCTTTATATCGAAAAACTACCCAAGCATGAACTAGACCCATGCATACACCGACGGTTCTGTAACAAACACCACACAGAACGGAGGGGCAGGAGCATTCCTGAACCTACCAAATGGCAGAAAAATAACACTGTCATTCGCTACTGGTAAGTACACAAGCAATTTCAGAGAGGAGGCAGAGGCACTGAGGGCGGCAGTGGAAGAAATGGTGACACATAAAGAAAATGAAAGCCATACAGTCCTGCTTACACATGCTCTGGCCGTAGTCACAGCGCTAAAAAGCCAGAAAAACACTGAGCTTAATGACTTAAGAGCAGTACTCTGTCAACTATGCCAGCAGTCCGCACCAAAAAGGGTAGTGGTACAGTGGGTCCCATCACACTGCAACATCCAAGGCAACGAGGAGGCAGACAGACTGGCAAAAGAAGGTGCAAGATTACCACAAACAGATACTAGTACGAAGAGTCAAAACGGCTTATTATAGCCAGATACATAATTAAATGGGAAACCGAACATACTGGTTACACCAAAAACGATGCCTATTACTAGTTGAACAGAAGAGAGCAGGTCGTTGTCTTCAGAATTCGCACTGGCCACAATAGACTGAGGTACCACCTATTCAACAAATTGAAGATAGGTGGTACCGACGAATGCCCGTGTGGTACCGGGAAAATGACCGCTGAGCATCTGCTGCAGAACTGCCCGACATACGAGGATCAGAGAGAGCAGATGTGGCAATCACCAGTGGAACCACAAGACAAGCTCTATGGCAGTGTCGACAGCCTCAGGATGACCGCCGCTTGTTTCGAAAAAATAATGGTTACTGTCTTACTGCGTACGATGAAGAAGAAGAAGAAGATTGTTGGAATACGTCTTCTGGTGGTGGTAGATGAAGGAGCTGGTTGATTGTTGGAACATGTCTTCTGCTGGTGGTAGATGAAGGAGCTGGTTGATTGTTGGAACATGTCTTCTGGTGGTGGTAGATGAAGGAGCTGGTTGATTGTTGGAACACGTCTTCTGGTGGTGGTAGATGAAGGAGCTGGTTGATTGTTGGAACATGTCTTCTGGTGGTGGTAGATAAAGGAGCTGGTTGATTGTTTGAACACGTCTTCTGGTGGTGTTAGATGAAGGGGCTCGTAGATTGTTGGAACATGTTTTCTGGTGGTGGTAGATGAAGGAGCTGGTAGATTGTTGGAACATGTCTTCTGCTGGTGGTAGATGAAGGAGCTGGTTGATTGTTGGAACATGTCTTCTGGTGGTGGTAGATGAATGAGCTGGTTGATTGTTGGAACTCGTCTTCTGGTGGTGGTAGATGAAGGAGCTGGTTTATTGTTGGAACATTTCTTCTGGTTGTGGTAGATGAAGGAGCTGGTTGATTGTTGGAACATGTCTTCTGGTGGTGGTAGATGAAGGAGCTGGTAGATTGTTGGAACACGTCTTCTGGTGGTGGTAGATGAAGGAGCTGGTTTATTGTTGGAACATGTCTTCTGGTGGTGGTAGATGAAGGAGCTGGTTGATTGTTGGAACACGTCTTTTGGTGGCGGTAGATGAAGGAGCTGGTAGAATTTTGGAACATGTCTTCAGCTGGTTGTAGATGAAGGAGCTGGTTGATTGTTGGAACATGTCTTCTGGGGGTGTTAGATGAAGGAAATGGTTGATTGTTGGAACATGTCTTCTGGTGGTGTTAGATGAAGGAGCTGGTTGGTTGTTTGAACACGTCTTCTGGTGGTGGTATATTGAGTTGGCTGAAGTTTTACTGCCATCTTTTTCACAATTAACTTAGGGTCATTTAGTTCCATGCCTGAGCTGTCATTAATGAATTCCCTTGGGTCGTGACACTCTTCTCTATTTTTCGTCGCTCGGATCTTCTGATATTATTTTATATCTGATCTTCAGTAGTCAGAATTTAAACTCTCTCCATAATCTTCCCATGTTTTGGTTTGAACAGTCGAAATTATCTTCTTTGTCTGGTTTCTTGCCGTTTTATAGTCTTCATAGCCTTAATCTGTTCTACTCTTAACATTATCCATTAACTTATCCATTGTTCTTTTCTTTAATGGCAGTCTTCACTTCGTTTGTCCACCATTCTGTCATTTTCTTTGTCTGTATATGCTGCTTCTTTGTGCCACTGGATGATTCTCTGCCTGCCTTGATAATACTGTCTTTGAGCAAGGTCCAATCTTCTTCAACCGTTTGCCTTTCTTCGGTTAGTTTTGAAAAAGTCCTCTGTGATTTGTGATTCGAAGGCTTTTTTTATCAGCTTATGTTTTTAGTTTGTTTATGTTGATTCTGTCCTTTGCTGTTTGTACTAGTCTCGTTGTGTGTCCTTTGTTCGCTGTGGTTATTACTGCTACCAACGCCCTGTGGTCTATGTCGACACATAGGTTTGGAATCGCTCTCGAGCCTCCAACTTTCCTTTTCTCCGCTGTCTTCGTGAGCATGAAATCTATTTGGCTTCTGATTGTTAGGTTATTCCATTTATACCATGCATAGATGTGTGAGTCTCTGTGTTAGGAAAAAGTGTTTTGTTATGAATAGATTGTGTTGGGTGCACAGCTCTAGGAGTCTTGAGCCATTGTCGTTTTTAGTGCTGTTTGAGTCACCGAATGTCCCTAGGTAGTTCTCGGTTTCTGTTCTGTCGTGACTTGGTTTTGCGAAGAAGTCCCAAATTACAAAAACTTGTATGTGTTCAGTGTGGAATTTTTGACATCACTTACTTAGTCATAGAACTAATCGCATTCGTCGCCAGCGTCGGGTGTGTTGCATGGAGCGTATGTAATTAAAATACTATCTTTAACTCTGACAGACAATCCTTTCCGAAATATATTTCATCTCGAGTAGGCTGCCTGCTGTGTCTGATTCCATGATAAAACCTACTCCATGTTTTTCTCTGTCGTGCTTTACTCCCGAGTACAGATAGTTCCTATGTATTTGTTGTCAACTTTCTCCTTCAGTTCTCATAAATATCTATATTTATCTTCTTCATCTCTTCCACTAGGCCCTCTTTGTTGTTGTTAATGCTGCAGATGCTAATGGTACATATTTTAGTTTGCGCCAATTTTTGTTTGTAAAGTGAGGGTTTTTTCGCCGCCATTTGATTTGTAATCTCCTCGTCCTTTGTCAGGTCTGTTCGTTATTCTATGAGCTGAATTATACACCACCGGCTAGTTTGCGCCCGTTGCAGCGGTTTTCATTGCCCTTGTAACTTCAGGGACGTGTCCTACTCAATCACATTTTGAATAGGGAAAGCACTTAATCCATCACTGTACCTATTAATGAGGATCTGCAATTCGGTTTCGGTGTGGGCGATAGCAGCATCGTCGGCAAAGAGCATATCCAAGAAAAATCTGCAAAAGAAATGCTTAGAACAACAGAAACCACTATTTATATCCTTCATCGGCCTTACCAAGGCATTCGATCTGGTTAACAGAGAGGGTCTAATTACAGTATTGTCTAAAGTTGGCTGCTTACACTACTGAGCATGATTATATCTTTTCATGTGGGCATAAAATGTACAGTGCTGCATGACGGTCAGCAATCTGGGGCCTTCGACATTAACAGCGGGGTTAAACAAGTTTGTGTCGTTTGCCACCGTGCTTAGATTCGCCTTTGAAACTGAGGGGTCTTTCTGCACAATAGGTCAATTGGAGACTATTAAATCTAACCAGACTGCGAGCAAAAAGTAAGAGAAGAGAGACTGACAGATATGCTCTTCGCAGACGATATTAACAGATACAGTTTCAATAGAACAGTGGGTAGGCCAACGTTGCTAGCTCTCATCAAGTCATTATACATATTCTCAGATGATAATGGAAAGAGGTGTTCTGAGTTGTACTTGAAATGTCAAAGGCAATAGTATGAAAGTTAATGTTTTCATATTTTCCGACAATTAAGCTAGGGGGATGGGGTTGGGGGGGGGGGGGGGGTGGGGGGGGGTGGGGGGTGAGAAAGAATCAAAAGCAATGTTGTAAAAGCTTTCTTATAAAAAATGTACAGCCTAGTCAAAGAGTTTGGCATGAAAATAAACACATTTAAAGCTGGACAAAGGTAAGAACCAAACAGCATATGCAAATGAACATATTAATCAATGAAGAAATAATCGGAACAAGTACAGACGTTTACATGTGTAGGTCAAATGATCAGACGAAGAAACGCGTAATGATGCAACAATTAAGACAATGATTGCATTGACATCAAAGGCAGTCAGAAGAACACAGAAATTACTAACCTAAAATAATTGCTACTCATATATTAACAATTGCACTGTTTGCATATGAAACATATACTCTAGCTTAGAAGGAAGAAACATACTTTGAAGCGTTTGAAGTATGGTGAGAATGCTATCCCCAGCTGAATTAACTCATTGCAATGATCCCTAATGAGAAACAGCGGATCCTACTGGAGTTCTTACAACAAAAGCATGGGACTAGTCTGTGTTCCTAGGAAAGTTCGGTGTCGGAAAGATGAATGAAAATAGACAGTGGCTTATTAGAACTGTGTACCTATCAAGACCTGCATCATAAACACCTTCTTCCAAACCAAGTCCCAGCACGAAGTATCCATGGGGACATCGTCGCTCCCGACATTGGAATCAGCTGGAACTAATCATCAAAAGACGGTCTCAATTTAAACGTGCAAACCCGCTGGTTTCACATTTCAGACTGCGATACTGACCACTCACTGGTCTGGTGTAAAATGAGTCTCCAGCGAAATAAGATCCAGCATGCAAGACATGTGGGTAAATGCCGCATGCAAAGTCAAAGGCCCCCGTCCATCGCAAACGATGATGGCATAATTTATTTTGCTAGCGCTATTTTTAGTAAGGATTAACTTCGCTACTTTTTATCCTCACTTTCTCGTCTCGAGCCGCCCGACCCCAGTAGCAAGTCAAGGACAAAACGACTAGGAAGTGGCTACGAGATGCAGGGGACTCCGCATCAAGCACCCGTGAAAAAGACGGCGGAGTCCGGAGTCGAACCCACACCACCTGATCGCGAGGCCGACGGCTGAACCACTTCGCCACTGAATCCCATGCCGCATAGACATAGCAAAAACGAATATCCCTGAAAGCTTGAATGAATTCACAAAATCCCTCTTTGAATTACTGGCAATACAGCACACTACGAGAAGTGCTACAGAAAGGTGGTATTTGTAAAGAAGGCAACAAGCAGAAATGGCTGGTTTGACGGTGGATCCGCCATCCCTGCATCAGCCTTTACAAAGCGCCGATCTACTCAGCTGTAGCTCAAGATTGCTCCTATCAACACGATATTGACAGCTTACAAATGCGCAAAGAGTAAAATACAGATACTGACAAGGAATTGTGCAAATGACTACTAGCTTCAACTATGTCGGCAGTAAACATTGGTAACATCTGGAGAATATATGAGGGCATTAAGAAAGCATTTGGATATACACAAAAGTCTACAGCACCGCTGAAATCTGTGACCGCTGAAATTATTCTGAACAGGGATATGCAAACGAAGAGATGGTCCAAACATTATTCCGTTTTGTGCATCTGCAATAACGTAGTGGCAGGCTCTGCTTTCAGCAAATTTGATATTCTGCAGGTGTTGCTGGAACTAGATGATTAACCGAGAATACAAGATTTGTGAAAATCTAATGAGGGCATTTTAGGGGATAATGAACCCGGTAGAAATGGCATTACAGGTGAAATCATCAAATGCTGGAGAAACGTCCTTCTTAATTACTTGTACGAACATATCTGCTAGTGTTTGGATGAGGGGGCATAGCACAGGACATGGGAAACGCCAACATAATCACCTTTTACCTAAAAAAGGGCGATTGAGAAGACAACACATACAGAGGAAAATCGCTTCTCAACACAGTAGGCAGAGTGTATACTCGTGCCATTCAGAACCGGTTGCGGAAACTGTCCGAAAGGGTGTATCTGGAGCTCCAGTGTGGTTTTCAAGCAGAACGGTCCACCGTCATTGTGGTCTTCTCACTGACACAACTTCAAGAGAAATTCAGAAAAACAAAACATACATCTTTGTCTTGTCTTCATCAACGTCACCAAGGCATTCGACTTCGTAAATTGATAAAGTCTTTTCAAAATTGTGTTCAAAGTTGGCTTCCCACCTAAACTACTGAGCTTGATTAGGTCCTTTCACCTGGTCATGCAAGCTACAGTTCTGCACGGTGGTCAGGACATTAACATCGGAGAAGGTCGCGCATTGGCTCCATATATATTTAGCCTTTTCTTTGCCATCGTGCTAAAACACGACTTCTGAATTGCTACCGAATGAGTCTTTCTACATATTAGGTCAGATGGGAGTGTATTCAATAGATCAAGATTTTGTACAAATAGTAAGAGAGGGGAGACTGGTATTCAGGATATGCCATTCACAGACGATGCAACCTTCGTCGCTTACACGGAAGCCGAATTACAAATTCTAATAAATTAGTTAGCTAAATCGTGTGATGGTGATATATATGGATTCACCATTAGTTTACACAAGACGAAAGTGATGGCTCAGTGTGCAGATCCTTCAGGCATTGCCTTAAGCGATCAAAATATAATTTTAACTACCTCGGATCAACGATCACCTTTAACCGTTCACTGGATGCAGAGCTGCAAAAGAGATTATGAATGATCTCACCAGCATTTGCCATGCTTTAACAAAGAGTGTGGAATAACAACATGCTGACCATCTCCACAAAGGTTGGTATGCATAGATCATGTTGGCTAAGTACGATGGTCAGTGCCAGCGAAACGTAGACCATGTTTGCTTGACAGAAAAAAAAGGTTAAATGATTTCTATAAGCGCTGCTTGAGACGCATGCTTAGAGTTTCATGGAGTAACATAGTTACAAATGTGCTGGACCTTTACAAAGATTGCCAGTTTAGTTACAATCCTACGCCATCGCCACCTGCGGTGGTTTGGTTAGGTGTGTAGAATGGAGAACGGGAGAATTGCAAATTGTATACGGAGATTTGAGCCCTTCGTAACAAAGGATGTTGCTACAAAGACGTTTGCAAGCATGACCTGAAAGTTGTAATTGAACACTTGTATCTTGGTGGAACTTGCCAAAGACAGACCTGACTCAATGAAAGCTTTGTGTGTTGGACTGCAAAGTAGGAGAAGCCAAGATGTGTCAAGATGCAGACTCAAATGTGTGCAGCAAAAGCAAGTGTATAAACTGGCCAAAGTCCATCTCTTGCGTGGTTCATTGTCTCTCAATCCTGACCGATGACACTCCCTCCCTTTCTTTTTAAAGCATATGATTCACTGGCAAATCAGCACTGTTCAAAAACAACTTTGATTGAAAGCAGTATATTTGCAAGGAGTTATGTGTGCTTTGATTATTAGATTTAAAGATTTGTTGGCACTGAAAATACCATGAGTGGTTGGTCCTGGAATTTGTAAACCAACAATTGTAAGAAAAACTGTTTGAGCTACAAAATGAATTTGATTCAAATAGAATGATATAGTGACAATCATTACAAAATATGATATGTCGTTGTTGTTGCTTAGATGTTTGCCTCACTAGTTTCTACTGGCGGAGGCGCGCCCATTCCACATGAGACCGTAGTCCATTGGGCGATATCAGGACGCATAAACCAGTGCTTGGATGCATGTGTGCGTCTGTATGTACCTATGCTAGGTTTGTGCGCCCTCAGAAGATAGCCCAACCAAAGTGCAATGGAAGGGCCTCACCATGAGGGTGCGTGTGAAAGTTGTGCAAGCGTGTGACTGTAGGACAGAGTCAAATGAAACAGAGTGAGATAAGAAGAGAGGGCCAGAGATACCCCATCATCAATCCAAATATTATAGACCCAGTGAAAGCTGAATTATCCGCTCTTCATTGGTGAGAAACTAAACGTCCAATCCACGTGTCTGAATACTAGGACACGGAAAGTAAAATAAGTATTTATATTTAATATAGGGACTTCATTTGTGTTGTTTTTGTTATATTTTGTTTTAGTTGTTCGTATTTCAAAAGCGTTTTTAAACATTAATTTCTCATTTCACTAAATTGATTTGTTCCTTAATTTTTTTTTGGTTGCAATTATTTACCTTTTCTTTCAGAGTGCATTTCAATGTGTCCATTTATCTGTATTTCTCATGTTTTCTGTAATATCTCAAAATTCGTATATCTGTTGAAATGAAGTCGTTTAATGTTGTTTACGTATGTGCCTTCTGTGCTGTGACAATCATTTATGCACTTTGTAGATGCATATAATCTGTATAGATGCCAAGTCCGAGATATTGTGTATGAATCCCTTTATTGTTAGTATGAAAATATGTGATTCTTGATCAATGTCGTTTCATATATACCATGTATTTAACTTTTCTGTTCGTGATTAGAAGTTTCAGTTCTGAATATATGTTTAGCAGATTATGTTTGTTTCATAAGTCCAAGCTAGATATCCCCTGGCAATTGTCTTGTTCCTATACACCCATTAAAGTCGTTCATAGTAATTCAACCGCACTGTTTATTGTGTATTTCGTCTTTCCTTAACTGTCGTTATAAAGTGCGTACTTAAATTACTGTTATTTGTTATGTTTATTTATCTTTCTAAAGTGTACTCTTCATCGGTTACAAGTTTTGATGTTTCCGCATGCGCTATGAATCCTTCCCCATGTTTTACTTTTCAATGTATTGCTATTCCACTGCATATGCTAGTTTAAATTTTCTTAAATGTTTGTTCCTTTCTTTCTGATGATAATTTTCTTCATTTTCAAGAATACTGATATCGGTGAATCTTAAACGATCCGTAAAACGATATAAAAAATTAAAAACCAAATTGAACTATCACGTTGTCCTTTAAAGTGTATGTTTTCGTGTATGTTACTCCAATCTGTATTCTTCATAAGTATCTTATGCGCAAATTGAAATTCACTAGCGACTTGCTAGGCCAGTCGCAACCTTCCACATCGTGTTATCAGCATTTGGTGGTGGCGAGTATGGCCAGCATAGTTGTCGTACTGGCCTGGTGACACAAGGCTCCATCATAGTGTATCCGATCTAGCAATCCCCAACTTTTATTATTTTCATCTATCACGCAAAGATAGTAAGGTTGGACTGGACTATGAGAGACGTACGCTGTACTTTAAATTTTAAACCAAGAAATAAAGTCCATATATCTATTGTCATGACGAGTTATTGGGCAAGTGGTTAGGAGCTTGGTTTTCGTCAAACCACGAGGACAAACGTTCAAAACATCGATATAGTATAACTTTTTCTTTCTATGGGATGTAAAAGAAAAACCTAGCTGGAACATTGGTTAACATCAGCAGTGAGAATACACTCTACAATGCAATCAATGTAATTTTTATATTTTGGAAAGACTATTTTCTAACACTATCTATTTATATAAGGTGTCCGAAAAGTCTAGAATAATGACAAAAAAAAGGTTTAAGATTGCAATTAACATTCTTTATAATAGAGAATATAATGCATGCATTTCATTGGCTGCAAACTTTAAAACAACTATTGTTATCGCAACAAACATGTATAAATGCACATACTTTCAAAATTAGTTCCAGAAGACCATTGCTTTTCTGCATTCTAGATAGAAGATTTTCAATCTCTATGACTCTCATAACACAAGGATCTTCAACAGCAACTTTCATTACATCCTTCCAGGTTTTGTCTACGTTTTTAAATCTACGTCCTTCCTCGGGCATTTGCATCATGATGTCAGGAGAGCTGGTAAAAATAACGTAAACAGAAATCAAAGGTTGCATACGCATGCTAACACTCAAAACACCATCATTAAGTGTCATGAAAAATAGCGATGATGATAATTCCTTTACCACACTCAAGGTCCTTAAATGGGCCATACTGCCCAAAAACGTTCAATCAAACTCTATAATTTTTTTTAACAACCGGTGTCATAGAAAACGATGGAAACACGGCTGATTTTGCTTTACATATAATATTTCCTTCTTTCTCAACTTTATATGCGAAAGTGGAGAACGATTTTGATAAACAAAGTTTTGTGAGGCTATATAATTTATTTTTAATCAGTGTGGACTCGATCCATTATTGGGGGTGGTGAAGTACGCTGTTGTAAAAGATTGTTGTGAGATACAATATGTTTAGCTCGATTATTTATAACTAATAAATATGTTTGAAGCGGAAAATAACAGATAGGCCTAGCTTAGAAGTAATAGTATCAGTGTTTTGTGGTTTTTTTCAATGGATTATTTGATAAGCTACGTACACTATTTGGTGAGTCTAAATGTTTGTGCTCTGTTTATACATTTTATTTCCATCTTCTTGTATCTCAGAAACTAACACACACACAACAAAATCATTAACACCGACGAGTTGTTCATTTATTCATTCATGAAACAACAAGATCATATCAATAGACCAACAAATAAAAAGTTTTACGGGCCCTCAAAGTCAGCGATCATAGTAAAATGTGACGTGCGAAAGGGACAAAATGCCCCGTGTTTGCCATCCAGTGTAACACAACATAAATGATCTTTCATTTCCGTATTCCTCTACGTCAATTGCAATTCATTTTTAATCTATGTCTCAAAGTTTACCATACACTGCTTTCTTGGTATGCACCGTTTGCCTTTTATTTTAGTTAACAAATATTGTTAACACAAGCTGACCCGTGGAGAAAATCTGCCAGACAATTATGTCAAATCAATTTTTTAAAACATCTTTAACTTGCCAAGCCTTTTTGTCAAGCGCATAATTCCTAATTTACCCCCACCTATCTCTTCTTTCAGCCTCACGTCTTGTCTGCAGATTGAACTTTGTCTCGACTTTCTTTCTCTTTGAATGTTTAGGTCTGCTCCTACGTCTATTACCCTGCGAATGCCAGAATGATAAGAGCACTTTGCAATATTATCAGGCGATTTCCATAATGTGTGGTTTATCTAATACCGACGTCTCAATTTCACGTCGTTCCACTGATAACTGTTCGGTTCTTTCCCGCAGTTCTAAATTAGTGACTGTATCATAACATGGTATTCCTTCATTTCAGGGCAAGTATTTATTTAGGTATAGTGTTGTTTGTTTGTTTCTCACGTCACAGAGTGACGGATTTGACATTGGAGTTGAAAATATGTACTTTTGTGGTTGACAATGTTGTTGGATGTCCACGCATTCTCTGAAGCAATAAAAACGCCTCTGCCTTTTGTGTTCCTAATATCATATATTTATCAGTTCTCCGACCTTATCTAGGCTACTACCAAGATATATTAATCTACGTCTTGTAGCGCTGTTTCTTTCTATACAACCTGATTGTCATTACTTATTGTTATTCTCACAGTCTTGTGTTTATTTTCTGTGTTCCGTCAACCATAATTTTAGTGACCATTCAGAAAGTATATTTCTTTTATCTTGCATTTGTAGGTGTTTGTGAGACAGATACGTCAAGTCATCAGTAACGTCTAGATCATCAAGTCGGTTCTTCAAAAGTCATTCAATTGTTATTTTCGTATTTAGAAGTCGTGTTATTCATAATCCAGACAATAGCCGGCAAAAAAAAAAAAAGATCGTATTATGCACAGATAGTAACAATGTGCCGTTATAATATTGCCATTGATGTAAATTCACTTTTTTAGTAATCTAACTTCATTCCAGTCTTTTGTTTACTTTGTTCTTTATCCATTCTCTTTACCACTAATTTCCATAATAACTCGGTTGAGCTGTTATGTCTGCTTTGATTGCTTCTGATGAGATACCACCTGGGCAAGTGAATATGCCATCTTCCATAACTAAACAGCTTTCTTGATTTATTTTATTTTCTTGCCACCTTCGTACAATTTCACCGGAGTTCCATTCTGCATAATCCATGTCTGAGGGATCTAGTTTATCTGGAAATGAGTCTTTCCTTTGCCAGTAGAATATGTAGTCCATCTCACTTATTGATCCTGATCCCACTAAGCGAATTTCTCGTAGCGCTGCAATGTCCACATTGCGTCTTTTTAGTTCGTCGTTGATAATGCCTGTTTTTCTTAACATTACCAGGAACAACAGTAAGAGAGCATATCAGCTGGTTACAGACCTGACAAGAAAAAACACACCCAAAAAGAAAACAATACATGACGTGGCAGATCATCCGGACTGCCGAAGAAGGTGTTACATAAAGTACAGACCACTGGGGACCCTAGAGTGACATTAATAGAATTCCCACAAGAAGACAACGATAATTTCACCATGCTACGGGAAGAAGTAGAGGTGGCGGTAAAGTCCCACAAGAAAAACTAGGCTGCTGATATAGACAATATACCAGGCGAACTACTAACACATGGAAGGAGTGTCGTTATAGACATTCTCACTAAGATTTGTAACACGATCTGGCAGATATGGCCAACAAGTTGGACAACATCACTGATTATCGCACTACCTAAGTAGGGTAACCTCTAGCAATGTCAATATTATCGAACCATCAATCTTATCAGTCACCCCGCAAAGTAATGCTTAAGGTTGTTTTGAAAAACTGCAACGAAGAGAATTAAACGATATTACAAAAGAACAAGCCGGTGTTCGGGTTAGTCGCAAACACAATTGAATACAGTTTTAATTTTCGTCTGCTCAACAAAAAAGACCTATCAAAAGCTATAAGAAGTCTTTGTTGAACTTAAATAAGCTTCCGACACGTGCTGCCATGAGGTGCTGTGGGCCACTATGCAAAAATATAAGATGGGGTGTCGGCTTACCTACGTCATTGAGAAACTCTACTTCCAAGCCACAAGTGCAGTCTACCTTAAGGGATAACTGGGGAATGGTTCCGCACGTCAGCCGGTGTGCGACAAGGATGTGTGCTTTCACCGACCCTATTCAACGTTTTTCTTCAAGGTATCATGTCCGAAGCTCTGGGGGATCACGTGGGTATTGTCAGCATAGGTGGTCGTACACTCATCAATCTTCGGTTTGGTCAGACATTTCCGGGCTGGCTGGAACGGGGCTAAAACTTACGAATCTAATCTCAAACCTTGACAATGCTGCTCAAAGGTTTGCAATGGAAATGAGGGCAGAGAAAATTATAATCATGGTCAACGTTCTAGAGGGCCTAACATATCTCATTGCAATTAAAGGTGAACTATTGCAACTTGTTAAACAGTTTAAATCACCGGGATCAGGGATTGATGCGGACGGTTCCAGAACTGAAATTCAGGCACGAACATTGATGACCATGGCTGCTCTGATCAATCTGAGACCGATATGGAGTGACAAAAGCATGAATCTGGAATCCAAGTTGAGTTTAACTGTCTTGAACCTTCACTCGTGCAAAATTTAGACTGACAGCAGTTCTAGAGCCAATAATTTGTGCAATGAAGATGAAATGTCTGCGTCGAATCCTCGGCATTGCGTATCTAACCCACGTCACAAATAAGGCACTTTGGGACACCTTTAAAACAGAGGTCAGCCAATATAAATACCTATTGAGTATGGTAAAACACGAAATCCCACATGGTATAGGCATGTGTCAAGATCGTCTAGGTTTATCAAGATGGTACTACAAGGTACTGTGTCTCGGAAGCGTAAAGTAAAGTGGCAGAGAAGTATATGGGAAAACAACATCAGCTAGTGAAGGAGATGTCCATAGCTACAACAAATATCCTGGCCCAAAATGGAGTGGAGTGGCAGAAGTTGTTCCAACAATCTGCAGCATTGCTGCAACAATGGCCTTTCAGATTACGGGAACTATGATGATGGCAATGTTGCATGGCATCATTTTTTTGCTAAAGGTTAATAGTCAACAGTCCAGTCAACATAATACGGACGTTCCAACTGCCCAGGTAAATATTCGATGTGTTAGTGTCGAACGACAAAGCTCGAGAGCCTCTCCACACTGCAAGCCTTGACATATTTCTAAGGAGAGCAAGCTGTTGCCTAATCAGCAGCCCACCCCCCGCCCCCCTTTCCTCTCCAAGACGATAATGTATCCAGTGGTACGAAAATTAGTCGACACTGCCTTGAATCAAGAACGTTGCAGGAGAAGTTAAAATATTGATGGAAACACTTGACATGAAACATTTGACTACCTTAGCGACTCCAGCTCATAATATTTCATCACGGTTTACTTCCAAAGCTTTCCCCGTGATCAGCTCTCTCACAATGCAGTGGAGATCTTAGAAATATTTGTTACATCGAAAGTGGGGAACAATCACAACAGTGTGACTTGATCACGTGTTTACTTTTAGTTGGTTTCATCTGCTTTTAGAGCTCTGTGTCTACCATAGACTCTGTGTGACCAACTCCTATTTTCAAACCAATCTCCTAATATAAGGTTTCATGGATGCACCCACGATCTGAGCACTGTCATCAGCTTGATCTCATTCTTGTGAGAATGTCTTTTCTCAAATATGTTCTCCTCACGGGCTCCTTCCATAGCACAGACTTATACACAGACCAGGCACTGCTTCGGTGTAAAATAAAATTGCAATCAACATAGTGGTATCACGCCAGAGACGAACGTAGACCACGCATCGACACGAGCAAAATGTCAGATCATGCACTGATCATTCGCTTTAACAACGTCTTCGAGGAAACTAAGACTTACACCAAATAGCATCATGATTACAGAAACCAAGAAGCAACATCGATCCAACATCTATATTACTGTGCTTGCAATTTTTGGAAGAAACATTTTGAAGCAACAACAGAAATGATATGACCGTCATCTGAGCCAGCTTCATGTTTGTTTTCCGAGAAAAATAAGTTTTCATCTTCTTTGCAAAACGATCATTTTCAATACTACCCCAATCATCTAGAAGATGGCTGAATCTCATAAATGAATTATAACTATTTATCGTTTGTTACAGCATTTAATTATAAAGCTAGACAATTTCATTTCCTGTTCATCTGGAGTATATACATTCTATGTTGGACATGTATATATCGTGTGCTTTTACATCTTCACACGAAATGTACCGTTACCTCTTACAGTTTCTATAACAAATGAACTACATTGAAAAGGACCTAATGTAGAAAATATTATTCGAATTGGAGAGACGCTTTTGGCTAAAGAAAGACACTTTTTAATTGATGGTAAATTATGTTCTGCAGGAACAAAATAATTACTTTGCTAACAATAATTAAAGGAATTAGCCACTTTAAGAAATGGCACTATCTGATGAAGTGTAAAATATAAAATCATTGGGAAATTGAAAAATCAAACCAGGTGCAAATAATCCACATTTATCGGTGCAAGGGTTATTGTGGCGATATTAAAAGACAAATGATGGTAACTATTGTGAAACGGACAATAGTTAATAAAAATGCTCTGCCTTTGTCTTCTTTTGCTTTTTCGTGTTGTTAAGCAAAATTCTAAAATTGTCTTTAATAAATTCCATTTTATTTCTTCAATTTAACGATACATTTCTTCATTTGCCCGTCATTTACACTGCACAAAATGAAAGAAGGAACAGTATTTTCACAATTAAAGATCACTTATTATTAATAACATTCAATGTTGTCAAAATGCAAAGCGGTGAATAGAAGAAAAGAAAGTACATTTACAAAGTACAGACGATACATATTATCTCAATTTGCATTAAGAAAAAATATACTGACAGCTAGTGAGTATTGAAATGATAAGAACAGTATCACACGCACACTCACACACACACACATACATACATACATACATACATACATACATACATACATACATACATATATACATAGGAGGCGGAGCGCTGGTATACAACATACCTGGTTTGAAATCATTTCGCATCCACTTTGACTGGGTATGTTGTGGATTTCTTATTGTGTAACCACTTCTATACCGTACATGAAGGATTGACAAAGCTACTGTACTGCAACAACTGCCATAAGTGAACATATTGCACACAAACCCACATACGCATTTATACACTGGCTAATACGTCCACATTACAAATACACACTGTCTAATGTGTATTGATATCGCCCAAAGGACTATGATCTGGGATGGAAAAAGTCGTTCCTTTGCCAGTATGATCCAGAACGGCTTTACTAAAGCAAAAGAAATACACATCTTCGTCTACTGTATAGAAGGAATTCACCTGTCAACATATCACCTGTTAGCATGTCTGTTTGAATACGTGGATTCTAAGTTTTCAAGTAATACATTAAGCAAAGTCCAAAATGGAACATGTGATAATGTTACGTTGCTGTGTAACCGATCATAAAAAAGCGCACAGAAGGTCAGCAGCATAATACTGAGACCACTAGAATGTTATTTTTGTTGTTTCGAATTTAGCAAATCCTTCTAGCTATCTATTACATGGAAAGAATTTTTTGAAAATGTTATGGCAAATGCAACATAAACTTTAATGATGCATGTGACACAATTGAAGTACTGATGGAAAAAGTCGCCCGTGGTAACATATCATAGTTGCTGGTAACCAACAGTTCCAACAATTTTCTTCTTTCCAAAGCATTCTTTTCTAAATTCGACACTCCGTATTTATATTAAATATGTATATTCAAACGTTGGAATTACTATTATAAAACAAAACAGTTAGTAGAATGTGTATTCTAATAGACAATAACTAAATATACCGATTCTGACAGGGCAAAATCATTTTAAATTGTCAAATAGCTTCTAGCGGACTAAGATGTGTACCAAAAATACATGTAAATATGTCATTGGTTGTCCTGTTTTCTCATCATTTTGAAACAATGCACCATCATTTTCAAGGTAGACACGTCTGTAGAGACATTAGCATTTTGACACTTACATGTGCACTGCATTTGTTAAATAGTCATTTAACGACTCATTGATTATCGATTTAATAAATTACAATTTGAAAAGCAATACCATTGTTATTTTGTAAATGGGATGACAAATACAATTTACAATAGTTGATTCTACAAACTTCTTGGTGAAACTTTTGATACATACATCTATCGACATGCAACTCAAAAAAATTATTTAGCATAATGTAGGGTCCGTGAATATTATATTTCGCTAAAATGTCATTGATTAATATTTTCATCTGGTTTCTCAGCACTACTTAGTTTATTAATATATCCTTTCTTGCGCATCCATTAAATCGAATACTAAAGTCAGTAAAATTTGGGCATGAAGTAAACATAATTCCTGAAATTAGATCATGTAGATATAAGCATGTGATGGCTGTGCCAAAGAGATTTTTTTTTAAAACACGATTTAATAGCTCATATATCTTCATTTTAAAGAACCTGGTAATTTTGTGACACCTAATTCTAAGTGACCGAGTACCCTGCAGTGCAATTTAAGTCTCAGAATACGTTGGGTTGCAAGTGAATGCAATACATATCATCCCAATCAAATTTTCTGACCCTTGTCATTGGCTCTTATTATAATAATATAATAGCTGTCCATCGTTGTCGATGAGGACCGCCGACATCATCCTTGTCACAGATGTCCCTGTTGGGTGTGGGTGCGCATGTGGCTGAACAGGCCAATGCGAGCACGAAAACATCTGCTACATATCGGGCACACGAGGTTTGTAGAAGGGGATGGTGTTCCCGCTGCTCGGGATTTCCGCGTCTCGCGTCTGTTCTGGGCTTTCCCAACACGGCCATCTTCACCAGCAGCTACACCCGATTTGACTGCGCTTCTCCAGTCAGATCTGTTTTTCGCAAGACATTCCCATGTGTCGATGTCTATCTGGCAACTTTTTAGTGAGTCCTTCAGATCGTCTTTAAAACGTTTCTTTGGGCGCCCCCTCTCGCGCCATCCCTCTCTCAGCTCGCCGTAGAGAAGCTTCTTTGGAAGCCGCTCGTCTGACATACGGACGAGGTGTCCGGCCCATCCTAGTCGTGCTTTTTCTAGCAGTGCATGGATGCTGGGCATGTTAGCCCTCGAGAGAACCTCGATGTCAGTGACACGATCTTGCCATCGGATGTGGAATATTCGCCTCAGGCAACCTGTGTGGAAGTGGTTTAACCTCCTTGCATGTCCAGAGTATACAGTCCAGCTTTCGTAAGCGTATAGTAGGGTTGGAATGATGGTATCACGGTAGACTTTGAGTTTGGTCTTGACGCTGATGCCACGACGTGCCCAGACCATCGAGCGCATTCTACCAAAGGATGTGCTGGCCTTTGCTATTCTGCTTGCCACCTCATCGTCTAGGCTGACAGATCTCGACAGCGTGCTGCCCAGATATGTGAATTTGTCTACGGCATTCAACGTCTGCCCGCTGACTGTAGTCTCTGGTTTTGTGTACGGCATACCTGGTGCTGGTTGGTACATGACTTCTGTTTTTTTGGCATTTATGGTCAGACCAAAATTTTTTGCATGCGGCAGAGAACTGGTCCATTCCAACCTGCATGTTCAGTTCTGAGTTGCTCATTAGAGCGCAGTCGTCAGCAAATACAAGTTCCCTGATTATGTCGCCAGCCACTTTAGTTTTGGCCTTCATTCTTCTGGAATTGAGTAACTTGCCATCTGTGCGGTACTTTATGGGTATTCCAAGCTCCAATGATCTGAAGGCGTCTGTCATCGTGACCGCGAACATCATGCTGAACAAAGTCGGGGCGAGTACACATCCTTGTTTTACTCCGTTTGATACTAGAAACGTTTTAGAGATTGCACCGCTGTCCAGTACACGAGCACACATGCCTTCGTGTAGCTGTTTCACCATTGTTATGAACTTGTTGGGGCAGCCAAACTTAGACATTATCATCCACAGCCCTTCTCTGTTTACTGTATCAAATGCCTTTGTCAAATCAATAAATGTGGTGTACAAGGCCTGATTTTGCTCTCGACACTTCTCTTGTACTTGGCGAACGGCAAAAATCATGTCCACTGTTCCTCTTCCGGCTCTGAATCCACATTGGCTTATTATGTTCCATATAGCAGGGACTTCACTAAAACGTTAAAGGTAATGTGACCAATTTGCCTAAGTGAAAATTCGCATTACGCTGTCAACAATATATTCCATCTACGAGGAATCCATAAAATTCAATTCGTGAATTTTTTTAGCAATTCTCTTGTAATCAAGTCGGGCTCCTTCGATTTTCACAGAATCCTCATCAGCGTGTGTACTGTTGAAGTAATTTCCCGCTGCCAACACACACACAATGTTGATAATCATAATATTTTACGTTATTCTCTTGATTTGCCAATATCAGTTTTATTGTGAACTTTCTTACATTGTACGTTTTAGCATTCCATATTTATTTTCTTGTTCATTATAATTGACAGTTGTTGACTAAACATTTGTATATAAATATTTACAGTCTACATAGCAACTACTTATTTTGTTTAGAATTAACTCTCACAGAAAAATATAAAACATCTTACTGTCAGCGGTCGATATATGAGTACTGCATGTGATTAATTTATATGCGTGCGATTTAAATGTGTGCTGGTATATTTGTACTTTTAAAGGGCGATGAAATTATCGCAGTATGAACGAACCATATTATAATGTGCAGTGAATTTTATCATTAAACGTGTATAAAAAATGTTTTCATATCATTTTAAATTAGGCAGCGCATGAGCTGCAGTGGTCAGCGACCCATAGCTGACTGCTAGCGTCAGGGCCAGCGAATCAGAGCTGCCAAGACTCTTCTACACCTCCACTCGGTGATCCTGTATAACAGGCTGCAGCAGGGCAGACTGGATACGTAGAAGGGATCGAAGAGGAAATGCTAACCCGATACTCAAAAAATGCTTGCTGACGTCGGATGTGTTGGACCGAATGGTGCAAATATCGCAGTCAAGTTGTAAGCTACGACACAACGCATTCCGTTCTCTGGACTACATTCTTCTACGTAAGCCCTTTCAGGGTTTGGTGGCGGGAAATTGAGAACGAACGAAGCCAAGCCAAGCCAAGCCAAGCTATTTTAAATAGTAACAGTTTCAAAACAAATTTTGAACACATTATTATCTGTTGCAGTATAAGTCGAGAAAGCAGAAGCGAAACACCAAAATGTGTATCAGTCTTTCTATAATTTTGGAATTTGTATTTGTAGCTACAGTCGAAATGAAACTATATCGTTGAATATAAATCCGTTAGGGGATGTCATCACACACAACAAAAACAACATTCCAGCTTGGAAAAATAATCGCTAATATCCTCCTATACAACTTGCCAAAACGGTATTGGGCAGCCCAGGCATACCTTCCTCATCGCACAACTCAAACTTTTCAAGAAAGGCATCATCGGACTCTACGTAAGGGCAGATACACATTCAAAGTGGTCCAAAAATGAGGATCAATTACACTTTTTAGCCGGTGAGGGCAGTACAACATTGGCGGTATTGGCTTCATCATTGATGTGAAATACCTAACATTCAGTCTATCCAGATAGTCAACTCCAGAATTGCTACGCTCAAGATACGAGTGAGAGACCAGGTGGAACCACTCCTGCTGATCCAATGTTATGCCCTAACTTCAACCCCCCTACTCCACCGCCCCCCTTTTTTACACCCCCCCCCCTTTTCTATAACGAGCTAAATAAACAAATTCAACAGCCTGTCTAGAATATAAAAAAATGATTGGATAATTTAATGCACATTTCGGGTCCAAATGGTAGAACGAAACCTACTTTAGGCAACTTCTCAGAAGACAAACGAAATTATAGAGGTGATTGCTTAATGATCTTTAATGATGCAATGCACAAGCTCCCCGTCATGAACACCTATATATAAATCCACACTGGGAAGCGATGTGCATCCTGAAAAGGACGTTAAGTAGCGAATTTAAGAAGCTTTTCTCATACACATATACTGAAGGTGGACAGGTCCTATATGCAGCTGTGCCTTCATCTGCGTGTCTCTCACTACTGCGGCGATCAGGTCAATGTCCTACCTCGCTAGCGAAAACCCCATGAAATAGCCTGACCTTGACTAACATTGACCAGACGTTAGCCTTCTCTCTCCAGCGAAAGTGTGAAGACGAAGCATTGCATTATCATTGCAAACAGACGCAACATGGCCTATCGATTAGTTTCATTTCTCACACCTTGTTCCCACTGCAGTAACTCATGAAATTATTTTAAAACATTGGAGTTTCGATTAAACAAGGGACTGTACACCCTTTCAATACCTAAATATAGGTTCAAGATATAGCCATGTTGATTGCACCTTTAGCCACGAGTCCATGATATCCTGTAGTGAAATTAGTCGTCTCTCGAAACGTCTGAGAAAAAGATAGCAAAATTAAGCTTAATTTAACTTTTAAATTTAAGTCTGAAGTGTTAATAGAAAAAAACAATCAACTATAGTGAAAATACATATCATCTTGTCAAAGGCATCATTTCTTTTACCAGACACACAATTTAGAACATTTAATAATAGCATACCATTATCACTATTTGAGCATTGCATGAGATGTGGTGATATCAGTAACATTAAATACTGACAGAATAAATAAATAAAACTTAGTCGAATGAAACAACTAGATGTTATAAACGTTATAGCTTGCACCTGCTTTCATTGTAACTTACGTTATAGAAACACATGATTTTCACTTTTAGGTCTTGGAAGATCTCTAGTGAATATTGAGCTGCGCATGAATATTGACAATATTTCTAGACTAAGCACATTAGGATGGAGGAAAGTAGTTATCTCTCCAGCTATTGGCTTAACTGAGAATGGCAAAGATAAGACATTTCCAAGATTTGCTGTGTTGCAATTGCTTATTGTTATGATTATTATTATTATGACTATCACACCCGTGTTGTTCGTTTATTGTAATCGATGAGGACTACTGCGTCAACATTCACTGTTCAGAGATGACTAAATAAGCGAATTTTGGGCTAGGAATTGCCTATCACATTTAGTAAAAGGAAATAGGACACAGGGGTTGAAGACGGGTTAATGTGAGCCGACTTGCGAAGCGATCACATCTGTATAGTCTTATTTTTGTTGTTGATGCCTTATGTCTCTGAACACCCTCAGCAATAGTGCTCTGCCAATCTGTGCGATTGATGGCAGTTCTTTCCCAATCATCATGGTTAATACCACTTTGGATCAGTGATCTCTTAAACGTGTCATTGTACCGAAGTTAATTTCTGAGTAGATCTGTATACATGGGAACTGGTGAAAATCCCCCACCCCCACCCCCTCCCCCACCACAGGGGCATGCAGTGCTCTAAAATAACCCCTCGTTCATCCCAAAAGAGAGCATAACTTTCCCTGCAGAATGCTGCGTGCACTACTTCTTTGGTAGCGGTGAGGAGGATGGTGCCATTCCTTGCTCGCTATCTTCATTACAGGCTTATGGTAGTGAAACCAGCATCCATCACCAGTAACATACCTTGCTAGGAAACCATCACCAGCTGCTTCAATACTCTGCAAAATATACTGTATCATCGTGTTGTTGTTTTAATTGTAGAGTAAATTGCCATGGCCCACACCTTGCAGACACTATGTGATACTGTGGCACATTATGGATGATGTGGTGTCCTTAACCTTGAATGATGTGCATATCTGCGACAATTTCATTCACAGTCAACCGGTGATTTTCCTTTACGAGGCGGTAAACGGCTGTAATCGACTCTGGGATCACCATTTGGTGTTCATGACCATGTTGTGTGGATCTGAGACAAGGCATGTGGCTATTGCAATCAGATCTTCCTTGTATGTTTTGTATTAGATGTCCAGTGGTAATGTAAAAATAGATCTGTGGGAAAGACCACAGCTACAACTAATACAGAAATACATGTACCCCAGTTTCTCAATTGCATTCAAACCAAGAAAGAAAGCAGATTACGGACAATGTTGCAAATGTGGCACGGCACAGTGAACACACGCATAGACATGTATTTAGATAGCTATAGCCACATTTCAAGAATGTATGCAGAATACAAAAGTCAAATGTCATTAATTCATTTATAAAAATATACATTTGACAAATGAATGTAATGTCAAATCTCAATAATAACGTTGGTTTTCTTCTATTTGCATGTTGATTAATTTTCTAAATGTTTTCAACTATGATTGTTTCATAATATTTTAAAAATTTGAAACAGATAAAGTGCATTGAATTTGTGTTTATTTTCAAAAGTTGTTTACGATATGACAAGTATTAATAAAGAAATGTTAATGATTGAAATGTTATGTCTTTAATTGAGTGGAATTCAAATGTCGGACAGTTGTTACGGGTATGTCATGCCTACAGCGATTGCAACTTTGGAGTAGAACCATTACAGCACTGACGGCGAGGTATTCAATTTGAAACGATTTAAGGCCAACATTAATATCCACAGAGTAGTCACGTGAATAGTAATTAATATTATAATTCGCACATCGTCGTCGATGACGACTACTAACGACACCCTATGTAATAAGACATCATTCAGTACGTGAGTGCGCTCATGTCTGATCAAGCCAATGCGAGCATGCTACGTTTTCTGACACTACTGGCAAACATAGTCAACAGCTACCTCTTCTATTCCCTTTGCCCTGGACATCCTGATTTCACGTCTATTCTGGTTTGAATGAACATGAGGCTCGCTGTTATTGCAGCGCCGTTTGTGCCCGCACTGTTCCAGGTTGAACTATTTTAAGCCAGTTCTTTCCAGGTGTTAATGTCTATTGACATCAGTTAAGAGACTTTTACAGGCCGTCCTTCAACCGCATTTTGGACCTGGTTGTAATCGTTCTCTTTCACTCAGTTCACTGTACAGAAGCCTCATTCGAGCAAGATGGCCAGCACATCTTAGTTGGATTCTTTTTGCAAAAATTCATGAATACCTGGCATTCTGGCTCAAGATAGGACTTCATTATCTGTGATTTAGTTCTGCCAGTAATTATGCAGAATGCGTTTCAGACTATTAAAGTGGTACTAATTTAGCCTCCTTGCTAAATTTGTCGAAAAAATTGTTTTCATGCAACTACTAAATAAAGTTACAAAATTAAACGTTAAAGAATAGAGCAGTTTTGTTCACTCGACTATCGATTGCTTTGGATAGAAAGGAGGAACGTGAGGGGATAGATGAAATGGGAAACCCCATTTAAACTAAGATCAAAAATGGCAACAAGCACAGTTCGTGCGTGTGTCAGTGTGCGTGCTTGCATGTGTGTGTGTGTGTGTTTGGGGAAGGGGGGGGGGGAGGTGTTGTGGGTGTCTGTGTGTGTGTTGGTTTGTTGGATGTGTGTAAGTGCAGGTGTATATCTCTTATAATTAGAGGGTGCCGCGATAGCGCAATGGTTAGTACATTGACTTCTCAGTCCAGCTATGGATCAATATCCAGCTGGCGCACGATATTTTTCCCTTACGGAATTTGTTTCTGAGATCAACCCATTCACAGAAATTGGGCACGAGCAAAAAATATCTGGGAAGTAAAGGCAGCCAGCGTGATGCTTACCCATCATCCACTAATGTGTCGTGGGTAACAACATAATATGAGCCTAAGACCATATTTCCTATACGCCGCATGGCGTGACGGAATTTTTACCTTTGTTTTTTTCCTTAGTTAGAATCAACATTACATTTCTTTTAACTAGTCTTACATTTGCAGTTCTTTAGTGTAAAATAGGCGTTGACCGCACATTGGGCTAATATAGGTGTGTGTGTGTGTGTGTGTGTTTCGAAAGCCCATCATAAGTAGGATTACTCTTTTGTGTGTCCTGAAAAGGACGTTAAGTGGGGGGGGGGGGGGGGTTGCAGTGGCTCTCTCCCATCCTCAGCGTGCTGATGAAGGTGGACCGGGGTCTTCCGGGCGGTTGTGCTATACTTGGCTTCATCTGCATGCTGTTCACTACTACGGGAATCACGTCTATCCCTCAACCGAGGTGAGGGTTTTGCCTGACCCAGTTAGACTGACATGTTTGATCGGTATGTTGTGCCTGACCACACGTTTTTCATCCTCCCCGCCATTATAATATATACAAATCAACATTTGCGCTGCTGAAAATAGCAATACATGAAACGAAATCATCAAGGATATGACTAATATGTACAAATACAACAGCTAAGATATTATTTGTTACCTCTTAAAGAGCAAATACTTTCTAAATAACTTACTGTGATGCAATTTAATCTGATAAGCTCATTAAATTTGAAACATTGACATTATTCACAGATAACAATGCAGACTTCGTTTTGTAACTGTGGTTTTGCAGCTTGTCGGCGTTAGAATATACGTAAAAAAGTCATTCGCAGATGCAAATTACATAACATTTACGCTTTAATGACGCTAGTCTTTTGAATGCTTAAATATTCACTTACTCTATCTCGACTTCAAACGGTTGTATGAAAGGTGATCCTTTCATCGTCTGAACTTTCACAATGTGATCATCAAGTAGTTGTTGAACTTCTTCAATGCCTGCCAGAATGAATGTGCCAGTCTCTCTGTATGGTACCATTGTAAATTTTAGCTGAAATTGTAACATATGGAATGTATTCATTAACTCGGTTTATAAGTAATCTGAACTCCACTCCCCGCCCTTTTCCACCCCCGCCCACCGCAAAAAAGCTTTTAAAACGTCATGAATATACATTTTTTATAATGCTGATAGCATAAATATATATCACACAATAGGTTGTGATTGATTTATTCATTGATTTATTGATTTAAACGGGTTGAGTAAACTTGTAAGATTTAAAAAAAATACAGTTTATCACATTTGTTGGATCTATTAAAAAATAAAAATGAAATTCCACTCCGTCATATTCATTCGGAAGAGCGACATAAATCCAAATTGACACCGCTTTTATTTCAAGCTCATGCGTAGTTCGTGACACCGCTTTCATTTCAGGCTCATGAGTAGTTCGTGACACCGCTTTCATTTCAAGCGCATGCGTAGTTCGTGTAATTCGGAAATCAAATGTCCCTAAGTATTGCTTGAAATGAACATTTCAAATTTCTGGTGATGTACGTTAACTTCTTTATTTGTCAACACTTATAACTATTCCCACATCATTCAAATTCATGACGTATTTTGACTTCCAGTTGTTAAACAGAAAAAAGTGGGACACAATTAAAGAACCAGTAATAGTTCTTTAGTCTAAAAGTCAGCATATCGAGCCATACAATATATTGTCTTGTGAAAACGCATCTACCAATGCATTCATCATATTAATTTGTTTAGATTTCACTTTCTCTGAAAGAGCATTAGTGATTGTGATAGAAATTGTTATAATGATTCACAAACTATTATTTCATCGAATCCCTTCTGACACTGCATCATTTGTGAAACGCTTCAGTGAAAATGTTTATTGTTATTCAAGTACAAAAAGGAGCGGGTAGTCAGCCAAATTAAACGTTGGTCTTCTGAGCACGGGGACAAGTGTTCAGAACCTCAGTAAGGCATACAGTTAGTTTTCCATCGGAAACCTGGTCTGGACACCACGTAGTGACTGCATGGGCAAGCGCTCTTTATTCATCATGCCTATAAATCCTCTTAAAAGACTTCCTCACTAGAAATAATGGCGGCAATGATAAATATCGTTTTTTTATAAGTAAAAACAAAAAGTAAAGTAACCCATAGCATTACTTCCATATTTGTGTGCGGTGTTTCGCGTAGCGATCTCACATTGCAAAGACTCTTCTACATGAGGGCGGTAGCCATCTCCTCTCCCTAGCCCCTTTAACTTCCAGACTGAATCGATACCCATGTAAGACTGGGTCGACCGTGGGCCGTTTCGGTCAGGACCACTCAGATGCGAATCCAGCTCGCTAACCACTGCGCTACGCGCCACGAAATATGGATAAGACTAAAACTGGTAAGGAGCTTCACTTTTCTAGGAATAATGGAGGATTGAAGATGTGAAATGACAGTCAGGAAATGAACATCGACTGTTTTCACCAAAGTTGATCATACATTAACACGCACACATTAAAGTTCACAAATAAAAAAAGCGTGATCAAGTGTTATAAGCTGGTGGTAAGCCATGGATGATGATCAAACGATTGAGATGAGAATGGAGGAAGTAAATAAATTATGAGTATAACGACAATGAATGAGCAAAATCAAAGTCCAAATATGTTGATAAAATTATGCCATGCTGAAAATAGCAACGAAAGACAATGTAAAAAACAAATGTGTCAGAGTACAGTAGAACATCGATACTGGTGCGAGCATAACATCAGCGTAATGTATGTCAGGTTGAACAGCAAACCAAGATACGGCTTTTGAGCACCATCTCAGCCGACCTACAATGTAAAGATGCCAACTCTCTACTTAACTTATATATCATTGTAAGCCAGTATTCTTATAAGATATATTTATTACTTGTCTTATCCCACTGCTCCGTCCAAGTCCTGTTTATTCTCTTTGATCTTCATTAACGAAGATACTTAGTATCTCCTAAATTAGCATCTCGCCACCAATATTCGCTAAGACTGAGAAACGGTTGAATTTCAAATACGCAAGTCCCCTAGTTTCAAAGGACGTGAGACCAGACAATAGTCATATAGGAGCTTGACAGAAAACTGGGTGATCCAGTTTTCACTCTGCTCACATGAAAAATGAACGTTGGGAGTTGAACAATCGAAAAGATTAGGTTGTTAGCTGCTGGCTGGGCAAAGTTATTGAAAGGTAATGAAATTCCTACCAACTACGCAAAGTACCTTCCTATGGTCTTGTGTGGCAGTGTTACTGTCACGTATGTGTGAAATGTTATCTATAAAGCATAACTTCCAATTTGGCCACGGAGGGTCAACAGTAGTTTAGACTTTGAAATAATACTTTTAGCGTGGGTGAGAAAGGGTTCAGAAAAAGTTTTTTAAATGTGCTAATGCTAACAAACCCGGCCTGGAATTTTCATTGTCCAAAAATCAGGACAAGAGAAACTTGGATGGGCATAATTATTTTAATATAATAAGTTCAGGTGCATAGAGCTGAAGATTTAACACGAGCAAGATTTGGTAGGAGAAAGTCAATTCAGAGTGATGGGGAAGAGCCAGCGTATCGCCAATGTTGAAATGGCTAGCGGACACAGCAAAAATTGGTAGGCGATTTAGCTCCGCCAAGACGGCAGTGTCCACAACCACATACATGAAATGGTAGGAGTTATAAGCTACGTATGATTTGTTGAAAAGATGCCCCAGTGAGATTGGTGACAAGACGTCATTGGGAATTGGTAGAAGTCTATGAGATAGAGAAATTAACGCAGTACAGGTCGAAGGAGAGCATGAGCTGCGAACTGGTCAAATGAAGAATGTCAAAAGTATCTCGTGAATGATGGCCATGTTGGAACAGGCGGAGTTGAGAGGGACAAAGAGAAAAGGATAAACCTTGAGCTTAATGGTGATTCAGCAGAGCTGACCGATAGGTTTTCTACTGTGGGTTTGATAGATACTGTTGCCTGATGGAAGGGGCAATGAACTGAACCGCAGCAAATGTGGTCGAAACGAAGCAGTAGATTCCACAGACATGCCCTGTCTGCTGGAAATAACAGTAAGTACCAGACGGACAGAAGCTGCAGACTGTCAGAGGCCAGATACGTCACCAAACAAGAGGACAACGAGATAGAAAGATAATTAATTAAGTACTAGTAATTGTTAGGAACAGTTAAGAATAACGATATTGAACCGGGATGTTAAAACCAGAGGTTAGATCTAGTTTTATACTATTATCCTCTGATAGAAAGATTAGTACACCAAGGGAGAGTACTGTCACCCACACTTTTCCTGGTGTATAGAAACAACATCACAGAGAATATAAAAAGAAGAGTCCACAGCTCCATGTTTGCAGACGATCTGGCTATGTGGACCTCTGAAAAAAATCTCACTATAGCAGGCAATCGGATGTAGCAGGTCCTAACATCGTTGGAGGAGTGGGCGAACTCATGGCTGGCTAAAATAAATGAGGAAAAAACAACATGTACGATATTCTCGCTTTCAAATAATCCCCAGAACACCAAAATAAGTTTTAATGACAAATATCTGCGGTCAAACGACAACCCAAACTACCTGGGAGTCATATTTAATCCGCGCATGACATGGACAAGTTAGATCGAGAAAAACCGAATGAGAGCCAGATAAAGAATAGCAATCATGAGGAAACTTGCTGACACAAGCTGGGGAGCAGACGAAAGTATACTAAAGAAACTGTACACTGGAAGAGTGAGACCAGTTCTCGAGTATGGCATTGCGGCATGGACAACAGCAGGAAAGGTGAACTTTGATAAAATTAGCAAACTTCAAAACCAAGCCATAAGAGTTATAACAGGAGGCATGAAGTCAACGCCAATTGTAAAACTTGAGAAGATTACAAATCTGCAATCCATGACCGACAGAAGAGACTGCAGAGCCCAACAGCAGGCAGAGAAACTCAGAAGACTGACAGACCATCTAATGCATCAAAGACTAAATAGATTTGAAAATGGGAAACTAAAGCGGAGAAACTTTGCAGAAATAGCCAAAGTAAAGATGAGCGAAGACCCTATGAACACATTACAGCACCAAAGCCCATCCCTACTGTACCCAAACCTACCTAGAGGCAGCATATATTTCCGGAGGTGGTAGAAAATATACCAGGTATTCCAAACAAGAACAGCCAGACTGAAAAAGAAAGAAGAGACAAAACCCTGAGGTATATAACGAAAAACTTCCCCAGCATGGACTGGACCCATGCATACACCGACGGTTCTGTAACAAACACAACACAGAACGGAGGGGCAGGGGTATTCCTGAACCTTTAAAATGGTAGAAAAATAACGCTGTCAGTGGCAACTGGAAAATACTCAAGCAATTTCAGAGCGGATGCAAAGGCACTGAGTGCTGCAGTAGAAGCAATGCTGACAGGCGAAAGCAATGAAAGCCAGATAGTCCTGTTTACAGATGCCCTGGCGTAGTCACAGCACTAAACATCCAGAAAAATACTGAACTTAATGATTTAAGATCAGTACTCTGTTAACTATGCCAGCAGTCCGCACCAACAAGAGTAGTGGTACAGTGGGTTCCATCCCACTGTAACATCCAAGGCAACGAGGAGGCAGACAGACTGGCAAAAGAAGGTGCAAGACTACCACACCCAGACGCCAGTGTGACCTACGAAGAGTCCAAAAGGCGTATTAGGGCCAGATACATGGCCAAAGGGGAAACAGAACATACTGGCTATACAAAAAAAGATGCCTATTACCGGTTGAACAGAAGAGAGCAGGTCGTGGTCTTCAGACTCCGCACAGGCCACAACAGACTGAGGTACCACATATTCAATAAACTGAAGATGGGTGGCACTAACGAATGCACTTGTGGTACCGGAAAAATGACCGCTGAACATCCGCTGCAAAACTGCCCGACATAAGAGGACCAGAGAAAGCACATGTGGCCATCACTAGTGCCAACACTAGACAAGCTCTATGGCAGTGTCGACAGCCTCAGGATGACCGCTGCTTTTTTCTTAAAAATACAGGTTGACATTTGACAGCGTACGAAGAAGAAGAAGAAGAAGAAGAAGAAGAAGAAGAAGAGGAAGAACCCCTGTATGATAAGGCGTCCAGTTCTTGGAATGGGAGGCGAGGGGACTGGTTTGGCACATCAGTTGGTGTGAGACAGGAGTGTACACTCTCTTCATCTCTTTTCAATATATTCCTTGAGGGAATTATGAATGAGGCGCTTGGAGGTCACGTTGGTACTGTCAAGATAGGGAGCCGAACGATTACCATCCTTCGTTTTGCAGATGAATTCGACGTAAGTTGGCGGGTTCAGAAGTAGAACTCCAGGAATGGGTCAGAAGACTCGATGAAACAGCTTTTGACTATGGTATAGAGATAAATACTGGAAAGACAAAATTAATGACCAACAACGCCAAGGACTTCAACAGCAGGATACAAGTTATTGCCAGGAACTCGAAATGGTTGACCGTTTTAAATATCAATCGTCGATCTCAGTGATGAAGTATCAAAATCTGAGGTGTTGGCAAGAATAGCACAGACAATAGCGGTGCCTGCACGACTCAACAAAATCTGGCAATATAAACAGTTAGCACTATACACGAAAATCAGATTAATGCGTACACTGGTCCTGTCAATATTCGTCTATGCGTGTGAGAAATGGACATTTATAGCTGACCTTTAACGAATTATACAGGCCTTGGAGATGAGATGTTTCTGAAGACTTTTAAACGGCACGTACAAAGATCGAGTTGCAAATGAGGAAATGCGAGATAGAATTACAACAGCAATATGGCCTTCTGAAGACCTCTTAGCAACTGTTAAAAGAAGGAAACTCGCTTGGTACGGTCACATATCGAGATCAAATGGTCTTGCAAATACAATCCTGCATGGAAAGGTACACGGCAGACGACGAAGAGGCCGTCGCAAAAAGAGGTAGGAGGACAACATAAAATAATGGACCAATCTAGGACCGGAAGAGGCACAGGCAGCGGCCACTGACAGAGAAGGGTGGCGTTGGGTTGTGAGGATGTCTTCATGTGTGCCCCAACGACCTCATTGGTTACGGGATGACCTGACCTGACCTGAAGGTTGCAGGTCAACGGACACTAGTTTGGCAACGCTATAAATGGGAGACAATATCACAAGCTGGAGACAATATCAAACTGGCAGCAAATCCGTTCTAAAGACGGCACTTGAATTTATTAGTGATTGTGTAAATGTGGGTATATAGCGATACAAATTAGTAGTTTGAATTGCAGATGTAGAGGATTCTTTCAAATTAGACATTTAAAAGAGCATTACAAAAAATTGTATTGTGTTTTTGTTTATAAACAACACCTATGTATTAAAATTCTTCTCGGTTCAAATCGCGTCCGGACACTAAACAAATCCGGGTCGTGATTTTAATCGGGGACCGCTTCTCCAGTCAACCCAGTTGTAAATAGGTACCTGACGCATGAGGTAGGGAAAGTAAACAGCATGGAAGGGCACTCGCCACCCCCCCCCCCCCTCACCTATCACAGGCTGCGGCTTAGTACAATGGAGTAACCAAAAAACTCCATCTATAAAACATATATATCATTAATTTCTAAACATTTTAGAATATGGACAATTTTGGGTCTGCAACAACAAAAGATATTTAAAGAGTCCAGGATAACGAAAAGGATAGAGCCGCTGGTCTAGAACGAGCTAAATTCACATATAGATAGAAAGAGATGGAGAGAAAGAGAGACATATGTTGGATAATGCGGGTCATCTAAATTGCAGCACCGTAAATGAGCTGACGGTAGCCAGTTACGCAAAGCTTGCTGTTTGCATCAGGGTCGGTGAATGTGAGCTGACGGTAGCCAGTTACGCAAAGCTTGCTGTTTGCATCAGGGTCAGTGAATGTGAGCTGACGGTAGCCAGTTACGCAAAGCTTGCTGTTTGCATCAGGGTCAGTGAATGTGAGCTGACGGTAGCCAGTTACGCAAAGCTTGCTGTTTGCATCAGGGTCAGTGAATGTGAGATTACGGTAGCCAGTGTACGCAGAGCTTGCTGTTTGCATCCGGGTCAGTGAATGTGAGCTGACGGTAGCCAGTTACGCAAAGCTTGCTGGTTGGATCAGGGTCAGTGAATGTGAGGTGACGGTAGCCAGTTACGCAAAGCACGCTGTTTGCATCAGGGTCAGTGAATGTGAGCTGACGGTAGCCAGTTACGCAAAGGTTGCTGTTTGCATCAGGGTCAGTGAATGTGAGCTGACGGTAGCCAGTTACACAAAGGTTGCTGTTTTCATCAGGGTCAGGGAATGTGAGCTGACGGTAGCCAGTTACGCAAAGGTTGCTGTTTGCATCAGGGTCAGGGAATGTGAGCTGACGGTAGCCAGTTACGCAAAGCTTGCTGTTTGCATCAGGGTCAGTGAATGTGAGCTGACGGTAGCCAGTTACGCAAAGCTTGCTGTTTGCATCAGGGTCAGTGAATGTGAGCTGACGGTAGCCAGTTACGCAAAGCTTGCTGTTTGCATCAGGGTCAGTGAATGTGAGCTGACGGTAGCCAGTTACGCAAAGCTTGCTGTTTGCATCAGGGTCAGTGAATGTGAGCTGACCAAGACCCTCCTGTACCTCACAACGGTTACTATGGAATGAAGTTGCACAATTGTAGTATTACTAACAAAATAGGGATCGCATTGGGAAAACAAACCCGGTACCTAAATACGCCAGTTAAAATCTGATCTGAAAGGTGCAGGTATCGCAAGTCTCACTATAAACTATAGGCCGATGTAGTCAAGAGGTTAAGGCACTCGCCTCTAACAGTGACGAACGGAAACGGTGGGCGATCGAATCCCGCAAGTTTCAAGCGACCCCTGGTCTCACGGGAGGTAAGACCAGAATGCCTGTATCCCGAGTTACTTTCAGTCGTCTCGACCAATAATCTTGCCACTGATACAAGGTAACTTGGGTCAAGAGTGAGATTGATGACCATTGCATTCACTTCCTCAATATAATCTAATTACAGCACTCATCACATTATTTAGACAAATCCGTCTGATGGTGTGGCCATCATCGCCTCGCGATGGGCAATAACTCATTGCAAACTGCTACAAAACGTCACGTCATTTTCAGGACATATGCTGAACAAGAAAAAAAACAAGAAGAAGACGAAGAAGAAAAAGAAGAAGAGAATAATGTGCAAGAAGGTAATGTTTGAAATGGAAAACCTACCGGCACCCATGCTTCCATCATCGATTTCAAAGCTTTCTCCAGCGAAAATTCTTTAGTGGCTGCTTCGTTCACAACTTCAAACAATGCTAAATGCTTTTGAAGATCAAGGTCTAAAAAGTAATTTAGGTTCGTACTTTCTGTTGGTTGAATCTTTTTTCTGAAAGTATGTCACGTAAAAATAAGTTAAGTGGAAATTCAGCAGAATTAACCGCTAGTTGGAAATGTAGTTATTTGGATACCCCATTGTACTAAGCCTCAGCCTGTGAGAGGTGGGGTGGCGAGTGCCATTCCTTGCTGTATACTTTCCCTAAATCATGCGTCAGATACTTATTTACAACTGGGTTGACTGGAGAAGCGGTCCCCGATTAAAATCACGATCCGGATTTGTTTAGTGTCGGGACGCGATTCGAACCGAGAAACGCTGTTACCACATAACATATCAATTGCTTTCTATTAACTGAGCTAACGCGCCCCTATTTAATTTAACTGGAAAACACACACACCTCTATATTAACCAAAATAAATGTTATCTACGTTTGTTATATCATTATTAGCGTGATTTCATACAAACCCTCTCAATCGTCCAGATGCTTCTTTTGTTTATTTGACAATAACAAAGAAGGAAAATGCATGATCATGTTGAAAACAAATCTATGTAACGAATATCCAAGAGCATTTTACAAAAGCGTTGACAAAAAGTAAATAATAGATGTTTATTTTAAGTCAATAACAATTATTTATTTAGGGAATATTGTACATAAACAAGAAACTCTTAGATTGAAAGTCGCTGACAAAAACATTTCAACATGTCGCACCTGTGAATGGTGTATTCCTAAAACATGATGCACTTGAGGTCACCCTTTAAAATAGAGTTGTTCAAAGAATACCGCATCATGCAGGCCGTGTTCAGATTGATCGGAAGTTGAAGTCTCCACAACACTGTCAGATTTGCATGGAAGGTTTCTTGGAGATAATTGTCGGGTAATGGATAGTCAGTATCCAGGCACTGATGCCTTCTTTTACATTGAACCCCTTCACCAGATTTCTTACTCTGTCTTATCCATCTTGCTGGATGAGGAAAAAATTACTGCATCGGGGACATGTGACGTTGTTTTTGCTTGTACGTAGGCTATTCGCTACCTCTGTCCAAGTGAATAGGTCTACGTAAACCGCACCCCTCTTGATTGTCTAGAATACCTTTCCGAATTTCCTGACGAGTTTCTCTGTCGCCTGTGTCCGTTTGGGCTGAAAATCTACTGAAAAAATGTCCACCATTGTCTTCAGAAAAATTCCTGTGGTATCTTGAATGGTGGGGATAGCTGACGTGTGGTTTTTCCATTCATGTTCTGATGTATGTTCCAGAGTTTGTTGAGCGAAATATCTTTACCCACACGTGTAATAAATCTCTATTTCTTGCTTGTGTATTCCATGGGAATTCCATGGCTATCGCTTTAAAATAATTGGTGGCTTTACGTTTTATCTCATTCTTCTCATTCACCGCATCGTCTCTTTCTAGATTTTTAACCACAGCTTTACTGCCACGTTCGTTTCTCCTCATGCCTGTTCAGCTACTATATTCCACCATGATAGTTGGATAAAAAGGGATATATCGGCCCTGCGTCCGATTGTCTGTCGCAGCTTGTGCAATGCATTGTCGTGCTCACATGTATACCTGAAGAACCTGTTTGGGTGTCCTGTGTCTAATGGGGTTTCCTTTGGCTATAAGTGCGAGATATTGCAGATGGTCGCTCTCATGTGCCCATAAAATGTCACAGTGTGTGGATTGAGGAACGTCATTATATATCAATGCCAGGTCAATAACATCATCCGCATCCCATACGGACATGCTAATCGTGTAATATCTACGTCGCTAAGGACATATTTATGTAGACTAATGCTTGGCTCAAAGCAATCCCTTGCCTTTTCTCAGTGACATTTCTTCACTCCTTTGATCTAGAGTTAGTCTTCAACACCGATACACTTTTTTGCATGACTTTTCCGACAGAAACTCGTACTTTATGTCCACAAAGCGATGATCTACGTGTGCGTACACGTTGTAGATTCTGCATTCTTGGTTGTTGACTGCCCCTTCAAACCTTATAATTTAACATTCTAATATGTACTGTATATATTCACGTGTGGGGCATTTCTTGCTTTACATACATCGCCAGACCCTGCTTGCCAGGCCAACATGGATGGTAACATTCTCCTTTAAGCAGGTCTCCTAGATCATGAGGAAGTTAAATTCGTGTTACTGCTGAAGGAAACTCCAGTAGCCTATATCCGCATATTTTAATCCGAGTCTGACTTCTTTCGACACTTTCTCTTCTCGATCATTCTCTCTCTTCAAACGGTTCCTTCTTCTATAAGATTTGACTGAGGGGGCTAATGAGTCTACTCTACTCTGCTAATGAGTCTACTCTACTCTGCTAATGAGTCTACTCTACTTTGCTAATGAGTCTCCTTAACTTGGTTTGCCACATAATGGCACTGATACCAATGAAAACGGACCAATTTAGTCTTCTCATTTAATTTGGTTTGAAGCTAAAGCCAGGCAAAATCAAAGACAATCCGTGAAATATATCTCACCGATCACTTGCTAAACACAGTGTTTGTTTATGTATTGTTATTTTATGCACCAAACAATGTTTGTATATCAAAACCACCATTTGAGAAAATTCAGGAGAAAATGTACTACATGGCTTAGTACTGACACTGACAGTAGCACTGGCAGTAACACTGACACCAGTGTCTTCCCAATCAGTCAATCATGTATTGAAATCACTACGTAAAATATAGCTAACCCCTCACTTGCGAGGAACTGTCTTTGGTATATTGCTACTACTTACGCAACAACTGCTAGTATTAACTACAAACAGTCGAAAATATCGGATCAAATTTAATCCATGTCCGACATTAATTAGCAGCTTAACTAAATAGCACTCTCTTTACTATTTGGAAATATTTTCTGGAAACCAAATATTTCCAATAGTACTTTAAAGTATATTGATGAATGTTTCAATATCTGCTTTAATAGATTCAGCTGGTATCACATCAGGTCCTGCCGTTTTTCCCTTCTTAAAAGGAATAATTACTTCTTTGATCTCTCCCTTGCTTTGTTCACCGCAGTTAATTAAGACGTTTCCTGCTGTAAGCACTATGACAGATGCGTTGACTGGTCTGTTTAGATGTTGTTCAAAGTATTTCTTCCATTTGTTTCTTTTGCTTTTCAAGATTTGTTATTTTATTCCCGTTTCTATACTGTATTCGTTTGCTCTATTCGTGATATTTACCTGACAGTTCTGTAGTAATGTCCTAATGCTGGCCCAAGCCAGACGAAAAAAGAAGGAAGTTTGGATCGTCTCCAAAATCCCATAAATACCATCTTGCCACAACACATCAACCAACTTGAAGGAAAAAGTCCCTTCAATAGAGTATATGACGTGGACCAGCCAAAGCTGCAATAAAATTGGTTTGTTGACTATATTTCTATGGACAAGGACAACCTACAGACTCGGCACATGGAATATGAGAACAAGCTCAAATTGCAATGTAGAGCAAAAATGAAACATCAGCACAATTGAACTCAGTTGAACATGATGCTGGTGTTGTTGTTCTTGATGTTGTTGTTACGGATTCAGCAGAATCCGGGCTCTCGCCGTCGGCCTAATGCCATGTAATGGTATCTGCACGTGTTTATCAGCTGTTGTCTAGTGTCATACAAAGTGTTCCATGTGTCTGGCCACGGATGAAGAAGCATTTTCCTAAAATCATTGAGCGCTGAGCACTTATAAAAAGGATTATTAACGGTTTCATATGGGTGTGTTCACAGCTGGCACTCAGGAGTATGTTGTGGTTGGATTCTGTTCAGGTGTTTGTTTATTGGGATGTGTTAGGTTCTCAGTGGGAAAATTGAACTCTGTTCCTTCCTTGTGAGTTGATTTACACTGTCATTTGAACTGGGGCTTGCCAAATGTATGTAGACCACCCTTACCGTGTTCCCCATGGTCCATCCATCTGTTTAGCTAAGTATCTTTGTTTGCTGATCTTATGAGCTATTTGACTTTTTGTAAAGTTATTGATGAATGTGGCTGTTCTTGTCGTGATTCCTCCTGTGCTAGTCTGTCTGCCTTGTCATTGTCAGGTGGGCTTGAGTGTCCAGAGATCCACTGCAGAACTATTTTTACAGGACAGAAAGTGGTAGTGTGGCCAATTGTCTACAGATATTTGGATAAGGTCAGGTCTACAATGACCAGCAACTTATAATGCTTGAAGCGCTGACATTTAATCTGTGAAAAGAACAGTGTTTTGGGCCTTAAAAGGAAAGGCATAAAACATTTCTTCAGATGGTACAAAGCGGCTTCAAGTGCAGTGATTTCAGCTTTATAGTTGGAACAAACCTCCCGGCAAGCGTCAGACAGTGGAACATGCGAGACACATGCATGTAAAGTACATATACCATCTGTAGAGATACTTGTACATTCAGGTCGCTTTGAATGAAATTCACTGCACAGTGAAGGGATAGCTTGTATACTAACATCAGAAGCACAGAGAATTTCTGTGGACTGGCTTGTTACTAATCCAAAACTCATTATGGCATCCTTTTGGAGCAACAATAAAAAGATAACATTAAACATAACACAATTTTATTCTCTAATCAATTAAAAATGAAAAAAAAGAACACATTTTAAGAAAGTTTGGTGAGATTTTTGTGCACCCTGAAGCACGGTACAATCGGTCGTTTTGTGTTTGTTCATGATCGTTCTTGTTGTCCCGGACTGACGTCCCTATTGTCTCCCGGTTTCTCTGTGATGTATTGTTTCAGTCTCTGGTACCTCCTTGTTTTTGTGTTTTGTTTGATCATGTGATTGTTATCTATGATTTGTTTCTGAGAAAGTTATATTCACGTAGTTTATTTAGGTAGTTACATATCTGTGTTGTCGAACGACGCAAATTGACATTCGGAAGGACAGTTTTGGAATATGTAATTACTATTACCGTAGCGCTCGCTTGTAGGCATATGTCTTTTTTGTGGGACATGCCAGCGTTCGCCGGTGTCTCTCAGTTTTAAAGTTAATTTTGTGTTGTGTGACATAGATACGATCTGCTGACCTATGACCCTGGCCTGCTTGGATAATGTGGGTATTTAGGCGGATTTAAACTCTACGTTTCACGAACTCTGGTAATTCCAGAGCGTGGATTTTGTTTATTTTTACCTAAATACTTTCACAAATTATTAGATGTACTGTAATCCAAAGAGAAATAACCGGCAATTTAGGAGCAGTTCTGGAAATCACAGATATAACACACAATTCGGGAGCAAATCTGATCAGCGGCTGGTGAAGCATTCGGTACAGGAGAGGGACAATACCACACAGGTGGAGTTGGTTTCATTATCTCAAACCGCCATTTAAAAATACTAAAATCTGAGAAAATCATCTCCTCCCGACTTGCCGCGTACGAATTACAAGTCACTGGATAGACGAAACCTATCTTCATCATACATTACTACGCACCCCATTGCGGATACGGTGATAACGTCTTGCGGCTATTAAAAAGCTATATCAAAGATGGAGGTGGCACTCCCCAGATTGGAAAATAACAGTAGAAATCGATTATGTCATCTGTGACGACCTCCAATTAGTCACCAACGTGCTACATCGCATATACGTGATCAGCGACCACAGATCACTACGGATCTCGTGAAATCTAAGATGTCTGCATCACAAACAGCGGTACAGAGCTATAACACAAGTAAATAACACCAAGCTTGCAGATCAAATCTCAAGACAGAAATGGCCAATCTCTGGCTCCCCAACAAGTCTGTTTGGTCAACTGGTGACTAGAATAAAGGAATGCATTGCTGCTGCCACAATTTCTACCACTACTAAAATATGCTTCCGGATTGGAGAAGTAGCTAGCCGTTTACTCGAGATGCGGAGGAGGCTTTAACGTCAATGGACCACTCAATAAGATCGCAGTTTGCGAACTGAATACAATAATACGAAATCTACTCAAAGCTGACTACGAGCAGCATCAAACACGAAAACTGTTCAAGACAGCTGAAAACAGAAACAGTATAGTAATATGCCGTACGAGCATTGTGCAAAAGAAAACCATTTTCTAAACACTGAAATTGGTCGATAACACCATCTCAACAGACAGACGGGCCATAGAGACAGTGTGTGAACAGTATTATTATAACCTTTTCTCATCAATGGAGAGGGTACAGAAGGTATTGGTGACAACCGAGTTCGAACCTGTTCAATTGATTGAACCGGATGAGGTCAGCCATGCAATGCAACAGGCAAAGTCAGCCCCAGTAGAGGACGGAATTCCCATAAACTTCCGTAAGGCGGGTGTAAACATTCAAGCACCACAGCTCTCTAAGTTATTTTACAAGTGCTTTACAGAGGAACGAATCTTAGATCCATGGAAAACCTCAAAAACTGTACTCATCCAGAAGAAGGATGACACCAAACTCCTGGAGAACTATCGCCCTATCTGCTCACTACGGATGATATACAAAATAATCTGTAAAAGTCGTTAACAGGATCCGCCAACAATTCCTGAGGACTGGATCCTTGGCTATCAACGTTAACTCCTTAAAATCAAGTAAAGAACCCCATGCCTCTAGCATGCGCTCAGGGCGGTCTATGGCTCAACTTCCTCATGTTTACTCCTCCTCCATGGGAGAACACTCATTGCATATCCTGAAAAAATCACCACACGCTAGGCAGAGCACTTTGGTGATATCTTGAACCAGTCGTCATCTGTTAGCAGCGAAGGCATTGACCGCTTGCCTCAGTATCTTCTTATATATATACATATATATATATATATATATATATATATACCTGGATGATATAACAGTGGTGTGTGCTTGCACTAAACTTGTTCAGCATGCTGTTCTCTACAATGCTGATTGATGCATTTTTTTTTTTTGCGTTAGCCTTATTTATCTTTTCTCCAAGGTGGCGTTCGTTGCACTGTGGTTTTTATTTTGCGTCTGTCGGTTCAGTGCATCCGTCTTCAGCATGCATTTTATGTAAGGGTCTGCTTCCTTCTTCATTTTATAAGGATTTGCTTCCCCGGGTTAACGACCGGTGCGGACATGGGATCGAACCCAGCACCGTATTGTTCTGAGCCGTGTCACTTAACCCCTAGCCCACGCCGTCCTCACTCACTGATGCATTCAGAGACGAGGACATAGGAATCGACACAAGCTATCGTATAGACAGTCAGCTTTTCAACCTAAGTTGGCTTCAAGCAAAAACTAAGGGCAAGACACACACCCCTGTTAGCTAACGATTGTGCTCTGCACGCTGTCACAGAGGGTGATCTGCAGAAAAGTGTGGATAATTTATCTTTAGCGTATTTCAACTTTCGACAATACAGAGAAATACATCATTACAGAGAAAACTGAAATAAATTACCAATCAGCTGCTGGTGAAACGCATACTGAGCCAATCATCAAGATCAATAGGGAAACAAAACTGAAAGTTATAAATAGATTCACATACCTCGGTACTACACTGTCTCAGAATGTAATCATGGATGATGAGATGAACGTCAGAATCGCCAAAACCAGCGACACATTTGGCAGATTACACTCAAACGTCTGACGTAGAAATGGCATCAGCCTCCAGACGAAGCTGAAGGTGTACAGAGCAGTGGTGGTCCATGTGTTGCTATATACAAGTTAAACATGGACTTTATACAGGTATCATTCAAAGAAGCTGTGTCATTTTCACACACTTTGTCTCAGGATGGTGATGAATGTCAAATGGCAAGACATGGTTCCAGACACTGCTGTTCTTGAGAGAGCTGGTATCCCTAGCATTGAAACCATCATGATGCAATCATAGATTCGTTGGACAGGTCATGTGGTTTGCATGCCAGACTATCGGTTGACAAAATAATTTTCTGTAGCGAGATGCAGAAATGCGAACGCTCCCAAGGAGGCCAAAAAAAAGCGCTTTAAAGAAACAATAAAAACGTCTTTAAAAGCCTTCAGTTTAAACCTGGAAACATGGGAAGATGCTGGTTAAGATCGTACAACCAGGCACACAGCTCTCCGCAGAGGATCAGTATCATGTGAGGCTTCTAAAAAGACTAGCAGAACAACGGAGAAAGGTTAGAAAGGCCCGGTAAATATCACAGTTTCGCGAAGCGAACTTTCCATGCCCTCACTGCCTACGACTATGCAGATCCCAAATCGGACTTGTCTTCGCACCCATCCACAACCCGGAATTACAGAATACTCGAGTGGAAGGACTGGCTAAAATGAAAAAGGAAAGGTCCTCATCACGCGTTATGGACGAATAACAACACACACACATTTAATAAATAACTACACTTTTTTTGTAAACTACCTTACTACCAAAAAATATATTTGACATAATAGTATCAGTAAAAACATGTAAACGTTTGCCCTAAACGCTTGAATCAACAGCTGACGTTATCTTTCTTACCCTGAGATTTCTGAAATTTGCTCCCAGTGTCGACTTCGAAGTCCTGGGTTAAATAAGACACTTAAGATTGGTAAATGTTGTTTAAATTCTTCAACTTTTTCCTTAAACTGAATTGTGGAACAAAAGACACAATGTGATCAGTAAAGTGTTGATCGTACTTCATCGCAAGATTATTTCGTTAAGAAATATAATTATATATACTATTCGGTGTATTGGTTCCACCGATTTGTCTGAACGAATTGTTAAATGTTAAATTGTCCAGATGTACATCCATGTAGACATAATTTTAGTAATAGTAGTCTTGGTTTATAATTCTTCGGTCGCGATCCTCGTGTTTCAGTCCATTATGGATGCTGCCAGGCCACTGATATGACTATAATTCACACTTCATAGACGTCTCCCTCTTTGTAGATCATGCGCGTGGTGCCCTGTGAGGAACCTCTCAGGGCGCAAGTCTTGGCTCTGAATATGGAAACCATGGGCTGCCCAAACTGCAGAATCCCCCTCGCGGCCTCACTGGTGATCCAAAGGAATGCAAAGCATGACAATGTGGCACCAGCTCAGCTGCAGGAGCATCCGGAATGAGCTCGCAATTTTGAAACCATCCGCTTTATGTGCTTGCACTATGAATTTTTTGTCTGGGTTTACTCACATAGCTCCACCATCTCCCGAGGTTTTCACAAGGCAGTGGAATCGTTGCCCGCAGATGATAGTTACTCGAGACATTCGATGATACCCCAATCGTCCAAAGACTAGCCAGCACTCCCTGGGACTTGTGGGTTTAAAATCAGTTCCTCCTCTTCTATTCGAACTGCATAAACAGGCTAACGGGTTTAAAGCCAGAGTTTACCTTATCTTCGATTGGATGCCAACCAAAGCTAATGAGCCTTATCTACCCGCCCAGATATACCCGCAGGGTACTCGGTCGCGCCCCACAGTAGGTTCTGTAAGAAACAGGATCAAGAGAATAGGTTCACTGTTATCTTGCAAGTATGTAAAAGGCCAAAAAGGAGGGCTGAACATGGTGCTAGCAACCCAATCATATAAAAACATTGCTATTGAAACTGTCACTGTAAATGTTGATACACAATTCTTCTTATGTGTCTTATACGTCTCCATGCATGATTTCAGCTGATGATGAAGATGAGATATATACACACAAAATTCACAAAGTTTATAACATAATATTGGTCAAAGAAAAACAATTTACAAGCTCCAGACAAGGAATGTGCACATTGGTTATTATTTGTGTCTGCTGTTTCTTAGTTATTTTTATTATAATTCATGTTTAACAACTAGCAAAAAGTGATCAGTTTGTCATTACGTCATATCTCTAGTGCTGTTTATCAACTCTGTTGGTTACTTTCTTTGTTTCCAACGGCGTAACATCTCGCTCTGCTGCACTTGATATGTTTTTACTATTTAACTGTTGTGCTCTAACTCTCCTCTTTTCATAAAATGCCAAAAATAATGACAATTCCTTTCTTCCCATTGTGTAGGTTCATTGGATTCACAGCAGCCAAGATTTAGGTTCTAGCATTAAGTGTTGACCAAACTCCAGCTTTAATAATAGTGATTATCTGCTGCTCCATAGTTTCATGAATGGCCACCTGTTCATGACGATCCATCCTATCAAGCTCATCAATGCAGCACACCACCGTCTGCTAACATCAGAGCCCCAGCTTCAATAATAGAATCGTGGGACTCTTCATCCCTTATAACTGCTGCTGATAAACGTGCATATGTTATTACCTTTCCACTAGTTTATACAGCTCTGGGACTGAATTCTTTCACCTGTTTCAAAAACTGAGACGTTGCTGTGCTTGGGTCACCCACAAGGAATGCGTTGATGTCTTCACAAAGATGTGTACCTTCAGTTGTCACTTTAGGTACGCCGCCAAACAACATCAGCAGAGCTCCTTGTTTGATTTCATTACTACCATGAATAGTTGGGACGGGCCTGGAGCATACATTCTGGTACACATTGTTGTCTTTGTGTCACATACTGTTTTCCATTCCTCGTCACTCACTTGCTTCCTTTATAGCTTCACCTGTGAAACCATCACAGAATGACTGGCCACCAAACTTTGAATTACTTGTAATAGCAGTGCATGCCAGGAAAGCCAGCCTGTAAGTCTGATCTCTTACTACCAGAGTTTTCAAACCTCGCACACCATCAGTCTAAAATCCTTCATTCCCACTGTTCACTTTAGCAGATGTTTTCGTTCTGGCACCTGGAGATGACATTGACTCAACATCTGGTACAACAATAAGCGTTCCAGTAACATGACATCTGGTACAACAATAAGCGTTCCAGTAAAATGACATCTGGTACAACAATAAGCGTCCAAGTAACATGACATCTGGTACAACAATAAGCGTTCTAGTAAAATTACATATGGTACAACAATAAGCGTTCCAGTAACATGACATCTGGTACAACAAAAAGTGTTCCAGTAACATAATATCTGGTACAATAATAAGCGTTCCAGTAAAGTGACATCTGGTACAACAATAAGCTTTCCAGTAACATGACATCTGGTACAACAATAAGCGTTCCAGTAAAATTGCATCTTTCTCCAGCCTGCGCAGTTTTTTCAGCCTCTTCTCTGAAAATTACTTCCACACTTCATGGGATGCTACTTCGAGGCAGTTCTGCCTGAGTCTCTTGAATTCTGACTTTTTGGAAATCCACAGATCTGGAGTTATTAACATCCAACATGAACTGAGACCAATTGGCACACATTGGGTTGCGACAAATTGTTGAATGAGTGTACTTGAACTGTTGTTCAACATATTTTACTATTGTGTGACAGTCCAGGCACATGAATGTACAGCTGACCAGTTCAGGATGAACTGAGTATTTGCATATACCTATACAGTTATTTTCAAGAGTGACCCAATTTTCACTGTCGTCATCACACGAACTTAGAGCTTGGTAGGAACAGTGATATTGAGGTAAAACTCTGTTTACAACCCGTTCATTTTGTTTTGTTTTTTTCCCCTGACTATCCTGGCAATTACATCGGTTATTTTCGACTACCCTGTATCGTATTTTCAAGGTCCATTTCACACGCTGAACTTCACGTGATTGGCGCGTTTTGCCAAGAATGTTGACAGCGCTAGTATAGGTGTGGCAATGTACCTACACATGGACCAATAATGGACTAACACATCGCTCGACAGAGAGTATGCCCTGTCCGGTTAGCAGCATGGCCAAGACATATCGCTTACATGCTTATTGATGTCTTTGTATCTCGAGACCACCGTCTCTAAGCAGTGGGATACTCAGCTCCCCTCAAGTAGTACACATGGATCTCGGTCGACATACCATGGAACCACAATGCACCAGTACTTCATTCCCAAAAATTTGAAAACCATAAGAATTGTAATTTGGAGTGTCTTTTTTTTGGCGCAGCACGTGGGATTGGCAGTGGTAGATCGGCGCAACTGTCCACCGATGCCTTAGCAAACATTATTAGTATATGTAGTGGATTGGTTGGATAGTCTTATCATTCGTTGTATTTGCAAGAAAGGAAAAACGGTTGCGTAATATGGCAACGTATGCAGTTAGTGAGTCACTGGCAGGTAATTGTTGCACATCAAATTGTTTGTCTCTGTTCTATTGTTGGTTTCTTCAGTTTTTAGATTTAATGTAGCCTCGCAAAGGTTGTAATCTTTGCTGAACGATATGCTCCTACATCACAGACTGAAGACTGGTATGTTTTTGTGTGGGAAGCATATTGTCCAATATAACAAGCTCTGATATATCGCAGAACTCAAGTAATCTGTCACCATTTTGATTTTTAACCCTGAAGACATGTGTGCCAACATGCGTGTGCACTTCTCCTCTATTGCCTTATACTTTATTTGACAGTGTGGGTGTTGGGGTGTGTGCGCGATGTTTGACGGTTATGTGACAAAAGTGGGATTCAGGGATCGACTTGTCGCACTAGGCGAAGGCAACTTATAAATTCTTCTTTTAGTCTTCTTTTGTTCTACTGCTCTTGCCATGCGGGGTCGCAGAGAGGCGGGATGCGTAGATCTGTTGTTTGGACGAGGTGAGAAGCTTGTGTGGTCGTCAAGTGGAACCTCCCGAGTGTTTGAGAAACACCTTCTATCCATCTGCGTCGGGGGCGGCCTTTTGCTCGATGACCTGATACTTGCATGTGATATGCTTTTGCTGCTGGTTGGTCAAAACGCATTCGGACTAAGTGGCCAAACCACATGATTTGTTTAGTTGCAATGCAGGTATTTACTGTGTTCGTTCCTAACATTGCAAAAGTAAGATGCCTGATTATAATTCACAATGTCTTCACCAGGTGTTATCAAGGACTATATTCTGTGGAATTCATGTGCTTTCATTTGGTTATCCTGTTGTTATGTTTCATCTTTCTGCGGCTGTGCCTGGCTTAAACTGGTAGAAAACAGTATAATATGGCGTTGAACGTTTGACTTGATTGTACCACATAATTCAGCTTAGGTTATAGCTACTACAAGGACATCCTACATTGGCTGAAGCCGCCTACATCCTGGCCCCTTCCACCGGAGATTGCACCATACCTTTCCCAACGTCGTATTCTCAGCACAGCAAGTATAACGCTGACACAAAGGTGGAATATATCTAAAGGCCACAATGGAGGAACGCGAAGAAATAAGGAGTCACAAACGACAGACAAGAAAGGCCGTCACAAATATTGGTTCAATACACACTCCTCGCGGCCCTCATCCTGATTCTGCGGAGTACAGGCCATTACCCGTGGAGTCTGTAGGGATTTCGGTCAACACAATGCGCATGAACAATCCTCAGTAGTTGGACATGGCAGAGGTCGATCGTCGCAACGGACCTTTGACGCCTAAGCAAACATTATTATTCCAAACTTCTGTCTCAACGTAATGTTTCAAATACGGTATCAGATGAACTTACCAACTACACTTCGCACACAGCGCATGATCTATTCACAGTTATCAAGAGGCGAAAGATGGCTTGGTATGGGCACGTCACGAGGTCCACGGAATTACAGATTCGATACTGCATGACTCATTATCAGTTACAAGAGGGCGGTGACGTCGAAGGAAGAGATCGGCAGACAATATCACTGAGTAGTAAAACCGTCTTGTTGAGGCACCAACAACTATAGAGAATAACCAACTAATAACGAAGGAGGAGGTACTTGCAGCGGTAAAGACATCGAGTAGAGGGATTGCGGCCAGCGTGGACAATATACCAGTAGAGCTCTTACAGGCAGGTGGTAAGGTAGTGGTGTAAGGCCTGACACACATCTGCAACAAAATATGGGCGACAGGAAACCAGCCTTACTTACATACAATGTTGATGCTTATACCGGTACCTAAGTCTGGAAACCTAAATATGTGCCAAAATTACTGAACAAAAAGCCTCATCAGCCACCCTAGCAAGGGCATGCTTAGATTAATTCTTGACAGATTGAAACCCCAAGTAGAGAACTAAATTGCTGAGGAGCAAGCAGGGTTCAGACAGGAAAGAAGCACTACAGAACAGATATTTAATTTAAGGCTGCTAAGCAAGAAATATCTAGAACAGCTGAAAAACTGTATCATGAGTTTTCTTTATTTCTAGAAGGCGTTTGATAGTGTATATCATAAAGCGCTGTGGGCAACCATGACGATGAATATAATTAACTGAAATATTGTAAAGATCCTTGAACACCTGTGTGACAAGGCGTCCACCGCAGTTCTTGTGAATGGGATGCGCGGGGACTGGTTTCGTACATCGGTCGGCGTGAGACAGGGTTGTACACACTCTTCGACTCTTTTCAATATATTCACTGAGGGAATTATGAGTGAGGCACTTGAAGTTCACGCTGGTACTGTCAAGAAAGGGGACCGAACGGTTACCAACCTTCGTTTTATCAGGGTTGGCGGGCACAGAAGCAGAACTCTAGGACTGGGTCAGAAGGCTCGATGAAACAGCTCTTGACTTGAAGATAAACGCTAGAAACTCCAAATTATTGACTAAAAACGCACATGGATTCAACAGTAACATAAAAGCTAATGGCAAGCACTATGCACGGAAATCAGATTAATGCGTACATTCGTCCTATCAATATTCCTCTTTGATTGTGAGACAATTACAGCTGACCTTCAGTGAAGGATACAGGCCTTGGAGATGATATGTTTCCGAAAACTTCTTTACATCCCGTATACAGATTGAGTTACACATGAGAACATACGAGATATAATTACACAAGCAATAGAGCCTTTTGTAGACCTAACCTGACCTGAATAATGGTGTAGACGGTTGTACAGTCAAAAGAAGGAAACTCTCTTGGTACGGTCACATATCGAGATCACTTGGTCTTGCAAATACGTTCCTGCATGGAATGATGCACGGCAGGCGGCGTAGAGGCCGTCCCAAAAAGTGGTGGGAGGACAACATTACCAGACGAGGCACAGGCAGCGGCCACTGACACAGATTGCGTGATGTTGTAAGGATGTCATCATGTGTGCCTCGATGACCTCACTGGTTTCGGGATGTTCTGACCTGACCTAACCTGGCCAGAATAATGGTGTAAAAGGTTGCACAGCCTGCGCAGCGACGTCTTATCAATTCAGGTTCCATGTTATTCTCCATATTGAGGAGTCGCCAAAGATTAATGTACTCGTTGGCATCCGCTAGTTACTCCGCGCCAAGGAAGACTGAATCAGAATTGGGGATAAGATTGCGGAACATTTTGGTCTTCAAGACATTCAGCTACAGGCCCGCTTTCTGCCGTCATAATCGAGTACTTGCATCATGTGGCTGGCTTCTGCTGTTGACTATGAGATGAGTACTATGTCGTCGGCAAATCGAAGCTGATTGAGGTGGTTCAATATTGATGCCAAAGGTGTCGCAGTTAACTGGTACCACAATTAAACCTTGAAAGGGACAAAATGTTGTAATGCAGTTCGTAAATCTTTTGAAAATAAAAATATGAAATAACCATTAACTCGGTCCTGGACGGTTACCAAGACCAGAACCTACGCGTCGCGTCTCTCTCTCTCTCTCTCTCTCTCTCTCTCTCTCTCTCTCTCTCTCTCTCTCTATCTATCTCTCTTCAATTCCACTATGCTTTCTGCGACGTCCTACCGTGCTGAGACATGGACAAAATCAGTGGAAGACAAAGTACGAGTGACCCAGGCCTCTCTTGAGAGACGCTTGGTCCCAATCACTCTCCAGCACCAACCCTTTTCAATTCTGACACACGACGATTTGGTGAAAGATGAATTGATCTATGCAGACACGGCAAAATATAGAGGGGCAATTCCCATGTTGCAACGCTGCTATGGTCGATGGAGCACGGCGACAGGAGTCAGGTACTCCCGAAGCAAAAGGTGACCACAGGGAAGACCTTCAATGCGTTGATCATACTCCATTGCTGTATACAACAACATCCGAGACGGCTCTAGAGGAGGGCTTATCATGCACTCTACTTACGTGGCCCAAGACAGGGCCTACTGGAGACGACGATGGGACCCGCAGCTACGCTAAGGAACCGGTTATCAAGATCACCAAGATCAAGATGTGGCTCTCTAAATTATAACGCAAAAAGCCAAGTTTTATCAAATTTAGAAGGGACTCAGATTTGATTAGATGGATAATTGGGGATCTGATTGAGAAATCAATTTTAATCACAAGAAAAGTTGGCCACAACATATACATTTGCTGTGAAATGTGTTATGTGATAGCTGTAAAGGCCAATCCTGAAACGGCATACCCGGCCACATTCAGTGCACAAATGTGAAGAGTAGACTGTGGAATCGTGAGTATTGTTTTTACGATTTTGCTGAGCCTCCGCAATGCTGTTTAATGCCCACATTGAGGCACTTTAAGTGACGAGTTGTAGTAGCTTTCCTCATATCCCGAAAGTTGTCCGCTATGATTGGCTGTATCTGCGTGGCACTGACTACTACATGGATCACATCCATCCATGTCTCGTCAGCCACGTTGTCTTGAAAACAGACTGATTCCAGGGAACGCTACATGGAAGAGAGTTTGTGGTCTTGATCAGTAATTTATGTATGACTCTGACGCAACGTTCTGTTCAGGATGTTGAGCCTGACTGGACTAACGTCTCAGTCCCCCAGCCTCAGCAATAGTTATACTCTCTGCGATCTGAGCACCCTATGTGATACTAGCGCACCAGGTGGTACGGTCTTGTTCGAGCATCTTCTTCCATGAGATTATATCAATATTGAAGCTTCTCAGAGACACTTTCAAGGTGTCTTTGTAATGCCCCCCTCTCCCCCACCCCACCCCCCCCATCCACCCCCAAGTTAGTGTCTGCTTGTTGTGAGATCACAATAAAACAGTTGATACGGGATGAGTTCATATGGCATGCGAACAACATGCCCCGTCCATATTAAATGAGCCAATTTTAGAAGTGTATGAATGTTCAATATGTTAGTATTGCTAAGAAATACATAGTTAGGCATTTTGTCTTGCCACCTCATCTTGAGCAGTCTATACAAATACTATTGAGCTTTCTGATATATCTCTTATACACTGTCTATGTCCCACAGGCATGCAGCAGAGTGGATAACACTACATCACGGTACAATTTTATCTTGATAACTGCACTGATGCCTTATTGGTTTCAGACGTTTGCTTTGAACCTTCCAAACGCAGAGTTTGCGTTAGCATTCCTGTTATTGACCTCACAGTCGATAGTGGTGGTGTCCTGCGTACCAGCCTTTCGATCCTGGAAATGTCAGCAATGCAGCAGACATAAAGGCCACATACATAGTCACCCACCATACATATTATAATAATAAAACAAGACAATCATACGTATAATATACCAATCTACCTATCTACCTACCCACCCACCTACCAACCTACACACTTAAAACCCATTCCCACCGTTGTATGCATACGTTGACTTTCTTTTTCAGCAACCCCCTTTTTTACTGTATTTGTCCAGTCCGAGCTGTTTTCCTCAATGCTATCGCAGTTCTCTTTATCTATGCGACAGCAATTTAGAGTTTCCTTCAGGCTCTCCTTAAAATACTTTTTTTTTGCGTCACCTCCTTTGCGCCAGTCTTCCATAATCTCACCTTACAGGAGTCTCTTCGGCAGTCTAGTGTCTGGCAAGCGTACAAGGTGTCCAGCCCATCTCAGCTGTACTGCCTGTAGCGATGCATGAATGCTTGGCATGTATGCTCTCTTCAAGACCTCCGTGTCGGTTGCATTGTACTTCCAACGGATGCGGAGTATGCTCCTCAGGCTGGTTGTGTGAAAGTGTTTGAGTGTTTTTGCCTGTAACGTATAGACAGTTGAACTCTCGCATGCATATTACAGTGTGGGGAGGATAGCAGCTCGGTAGACCTTGAGCTTTGTCTTGGCGCCAATGTTCCCAAATATTGTCGCGTGCAATCTATCGGCTGCACAGGTTTTTATTATTCTGCTTGTCACCTTGTCGTCTAGATTGACGGTTCGCAACAGTGTACTCCCCAAGTACGTGAACTTGCACACATCTTTTTTTTAGAATATGTCCATTTACTGTGATTTGCGGCTGCATGTATCTTGCACCGAGAGCTGTTTGGAGATCATCTTCAGTTTATTTTAACATTTATGACCAGTCCAATTCCTAATGCATTGCTTGCTATTCAAGGCACATTTATTTGCAAATACAGAGTTCATGAATCAAGTCGCCTGCACCTCTGTTTTTTTGCTCCCATTTTGCGAGCATTGAAAAGCCTGCCGTCCATGCGGTATCGGATGTGCATGCCCTATTTGGCTATTCTAAAAGTGGCCGACATTGTGATTGAGAACATCATACTAAACAAGCTTGGGGCGAGCACGTAGCCTCGTTTTACACCGTTTCTCACGTACACCATTCTGAAGGTCTCTCTGTTTTCCAGCAAACGAGCATGCATACTTTCGAGAGATTGTTTCACCATGGTGATAAACTTGGTGGAGGAGCAGAACTTGAGCATGACATTCCACAACTCACCCGTGCTTACCGTATCGAATGTCTTAGTGAGGTAAACACAAATGCAGTTTATAGCTCCAAACTACGGTCCTGGAATTTCTCTTCTAAATTTCACACGGATCATGCTCACAGTTTCCCGCCCGTTCTAAAGCCACACTGACTCTCTGGGAGATGGTTGTCTTGCCCTACAGAAACTTGATTAGTCGATTTAATAACAGGCGTGCTAGAATTTGTCCGGCGACGGATAGCAGGCATATTCCACGGTAATTATCACAGTTTTTTCGTCTTATATAGCGCTGAGTTGCTCAGTGGTCTTCCTAGTTATACACCGGCCAACTGTGTTATAGATCACCGCTAGTATTGCATCAGGCCCAGCGATTTTTTCCATTAAAAGTGTATTGCTGACCTTGTCCACCTCATCCTGGGTGATGACCTCGTCCATCGCGTTTATTTGTACCTGTGACATGCGCTGAATGTCCTCCTCGCTAATGGTTGATGGGTGATTGAGAATGTCGCATAAGTGGTCTGCCATCTATCAAGTATCTGGGACATACTGTTAACAATATCCAATTGGTATTGCTGTTTGGATGTCCGCCACAGAGTTATGGGCGTAGAGAGCTTTTGAGGCTACAAAAAAAGCGTTTGGCATCATGGCGCTTTGCTAAACTTCGTTTTCTACAACTTTTCAGTTGCGCTAGACGTCATGTAATTGTCACAGTCTTGACTGCAGGGCTTCATAGGCATTTGAGAATGCATTTTTCTTGGGTTTGGATGATTGCCCCTTTGTATGGATCATGTGTGCATCGTGCTTTGCATCTATGAGGATTTGTATTTCTCCCGTATTCTCATTGAATGAGTTCGTGTGTTTGCGTCTAGGTGGTGCAAGATGCATCAGCAATGTGTAGTGAATTATATTTCTGAGTGATGTTTTTCCTGTCTAAAGTCGCTATTTCCAAAATAGAGTTTAGCTAGCTTGATGTCTTGCCCAGAGGTGGTCATACTACGACTCGCAGCCAAATCCGGCCCGCCAACTAGTTTTGACCGGCCGGCCAATTATATTTTATTTTGCATGCACAGGCACCAGAAACACAACCAAAAAGACCCACAATGTACGATTAAAATCTTTTCTGTCATGAAGCTTATCAAATCCGCGATCAGAAACACAGTAGCTGACTTTCCCATTTTCTCAGAATTGATACGTTAAAAAATTGAAGCAGACTTCAAATCACAGTTAACAAGTTTTTATAAGCCACACTCTTCACAATGAAATAAAACACAAATGTATGTTTGAAATAAATAATTACATGGCATGCTACAAAAAAATTACATGGCATGCTACACAAAAATTACATGGCATGCTACAAATTTCAAAACAAATTTAAACAACAGATTTATAATTTATATTTTTTTAAAGGATTTTCAGTCCGAAGACTGGATGTGCAGCACAGCAGCGTGCCGTTGCTTTCTGTACGTGGTTCATTATATATATAACACTCAATCTCAGAACGCCATTTTTAAAGGTCGTTGTTGTGCTGGCCCTCTGATGTTATCCTTTATCATAATCTGGCCCTCTGCAAATGTTAGCTTGGCCACCACTGGTCTAGACCGTTCTGGAATTGTTATTCGCGTGGGTTTGCAATTTCGTTTTTCCCTGTTTATACCTCTCGCTGGTGTTTCTGCACTGGAGATGTATCTTGGGTCGGACTTGAAGGTTCCGCTTGGTAATCACAAGTCGGTGGTCCGTTCTTCTTCTTCTTCTTCTGCGTACACAGTCAGACAGTAACCATTATTTTTTCGAAAAAAGCAGCGGTCATCCTGAGACTCTCGCCACTACCATAGAGCTTGTCTTGCAGTTCCACTGGCAATGGCCACATCTGCTCTCTCTGATCCCCGTATGTCGGGCAGTTCTGCAGCAGATGTTCAGTGGTCATTTTACCAGTACCGCACGGGCATTCGTCGGTACACCCTATCTTCAATTTGTTGAATAGGTGGTACCTCAGTCTATTGTGGCCAGTGCGAAGTCTGAAGACAACGACCTGCTCTCTTCGGTTCAACTGGTAATAGGCATCGTTTTTGGTGTAACCAGTATGTTCGGTTTCCCATTTGTTCATGTACCTGGCTTTGATAAGCCGTTTTGACTCTTCGTACGTCATACTGGTATCTGTTTGTGGTAGCCTTGCACCTTCTTTTGCCAGTCTGTCTGCCTCCTCGTTGCCTTGGATGTTGCAGTGTGACGGAACCCACTGTACCACTACCCTTTTTGGTGCGGACAGCTGGCACAGTTTGCAGAGTGCTGCTCTTAAGTCATTAAGCTCAGTGTTTTTCTGGCTTTTTAGCGCTGTGACTACGGCGAGAGCATCTGTCAGCAAGACTATGTGGCTCTCATTTTCACTGTGTGTTGCCATTTCCTCCACTGCCGCCCTCAGTGCCTCTGCCTCCGCTCTGAAATTGCTTGTGTACTTACCAGTAGCGAATGACAGTGTTATTTTTCTGCCATTTGGTAGGTTCAGGAATGCTCCTGTCCCTCCGTTCTGTGTAGTGTTTGTTACAGAACCGTCGGTGTATGCATGGGTCCAGTCCATGCTTGGGTAGCTTTTCGTTATGAAGCTTAGGGTAGTGTCTCTCCTTTCTTTTTCGGTCTGGCAGTTTTTGTTTGCAATACCTGGTATATTTTCTACCACCTCTGGAAATATATCCTGCCTCCAAGTAGGTTTTCGTACAGTAGTGATGGGTTTTGGTGTTGTTAGTGCGTTTATGGGATCTTCGTGCATCTTTGCTTTGGCTATTTCTGCAAAGTTTCTCCGCTTTAGTTTCCCAGTTCCCAAATTGTTTAGCCTCTGGTACATTGGATGGTCCGTCAGTCTTCGGAGTTTCTCTGACTGCAGCTGGGCTCTGCAGTCTCTTCTGTCGGTCATGGATTGCAGTTTTGTAATCTTTTCAGGTTCTACAATTGGCGTTGACTTCATGCCACCTGTTATAATTCTCATGGCTTGGTTTTGAAGTTTGTTAACTTTATCGAAGTTCGCCTTCGCTGCTGTTGTCCATGCCGCGATGCCATACTCGAGAACTGGTCTCACTCTTCCAGTGTACAGTTTCTTTAGTATGCCTTCGTCTGCTTCCCAGCTTGTGCCAGCAAGTTTCCTCATGATCGCCATTCTTTCTCTGGCTTTCATTCGGTTTCTCTCAATCTGACTTTTCCATGTCATGCGCCGATCAAATGTGACTCCCAGATAGGTTGGGTTGTCGTTTGGGTGGTCCGTTCAACACTCGACACACACAGGCTATTTGTTATTTGCACGTCACTGCAATCCCTGCCTCTGACGATGACATAGTCAATCAGATGCCAAAGACGAGATCTTGGATGCATCGATGTGGACCGGTTCCGTGCTGGAAGTAAACAAATTGTGATCGTGGTAAAGAGATCATTTGTATAGCAGGTCTTCAGCAGGAGCAGTTCAATGATGTTGCATTTTCCAATTCCATGTTTACCAATGACTCCTTCCCAGGATGTGTGGTCCGCACCAACCCTAACATTAACATCGCCGAAAATGATCAATTTGTCAGTGCTTGGAAATGCAGCGATGAGCAACTCGAGGTACTCGCAGAATTTAATTTCGTTCTCATCTGTATTGGTCATGGTAGATGCGTAGACACTGACAATGCCGGCATGTCTATTCTCATCCAGAGGAAAGCGAAGTGACATCAGACGATCATTGATTCCTTTTGGTAGGCTTTCCGGTGTGGAGACTATCTTTGATCTGATTGCAGCTAAACCGACATAAGGTTTGCGGCACACTTGTTTCATGCGATCGAACCAGCAAAATGTGTAGCCGGCATCCTCATCTGTGAGCTGCCCTCCTCTTCTAGTCGTCTTTCGTTCATGGCGGCTTCGCTGATATGGTATTTGGCCATTTTGTACATTTTTATTTGCTTCACGATTTCTCTTCTACTTTCTAGTTTCGTCCTTCCTTCCTCTAGATTGTTTTGTTTTTCTTGTCCTTTTCCGTGTGTTGTCTGTAATCACGTGACTTTTAAGAATATGTTCATCTCATAGCTGATCTCACAGTTCATTTGCGCCTGCTGTTGCTGCGAATCATAAAGCCAGCAGTGTATTTCTGTTGTATTTGACAGTCTTTGTTTTTACTGGTGACGCGTTCGTCTCCGTGACCCAAAAACACCACTCTTCAGCGTTCTTTTAATATACGCAATTGAGTCAAACTTGAGAGCGCAGATTACACCATTTGTTTAGCGCACAATTTTTATAAGCATGTTCACTTCTAATTATCGATTATCGTTAGCATCTGAAAACAATGCTAGAAACACAAATACAACACATTGACATCGGGAGCAAGATGTATCAGCAGCCTATCAGACGATCAGCAAGCAAGCAATCGCGCACACGTACACATGCACACGCACACCCACTATATATATATATATATATATATGGAAGTGGAAAGTCAGGTATAACACCAAACATTTATGTTCAAATACTGTTCACGTTATTCACAAATCTGGCAAAGACGGCGCCGTAACTGGCTGCGAGTCTACATTTCTCTACTGTTTTGGATCATTATGGATGCCGCCAGACCACAGATTTGCCTGGAATTCACACTAGTCGACGACTTACACTTGTGTTCACGGATACGTGGAGTTGTTTTCCGTCTGGACTTGTTATTTCGTTCTTTTTTTGTGATTTCTTCCATCCGTTTATCCTGGTCTGGACGCCGGCTGAATGGCGCTACGCTTAAACTAGTTATACATGTGTCGTAGCTCACGGGTTAGTTCTGCCGGTTCACCTTCACGAATAGGGCGTGTGGGAATTTTAGATGCTACTATGATGAACTGAATACAGCTGGGGAGAGATGCCAGACTCACTCACACGCTGAGTGTTGTCCATACGACCTCTTGTGGTTATCGAAAAGGCACGACAAACTGCGTTAGATGCCTTCCCACCGTTCTACCCTGCGGGTTACATGTTTACGGAAAGGCTTCGGTGGTAACCCTGAGGCAATATCTGCATCCTATGCTATCTCCAGTCGTCTCGATGAATGTCTTGCCACTGGCAAAAGGTAGCTTAGGCTCAGTGAGTGAGGTTGACAAAAGGCGCAGTTTCTTCCTCACTTTAATCCAAATCTCCGCGCGTCACCCATTTCAGCGGACACAGCAACATATACTGACATATACTTTCTTCAGTGACATTGACAACTGAATAACCTGTTGATGGTTGTGTGAATGGCACCTGCAACACCTAATATGTGGCCGACATAGCTCTTAGGGTCGATATATCTGGAATACTGAGCAACTGTTAAAAACAGGGTTCTTGCCGTTCTAAACAACAGTATCTTGCCTGCACAGTCTCCATTTAAGGATGAAACAACGTGCTGTATAAATCAGTACATCCAACACATGGAAACAAGAATCGAAAAGACGAAGATAAATATGAAGAATGTATCCTAAGAAATACAAATGGATATCAGCTATGTCGGACGACGATCCATAAACGTTTGGCGAAGATATATACAGAAGAAATAAGAAATATAGCCATCACTCCTGTCAGGACAACCATACGACAACATATGAACAATGGTATTGAATATATCACACAATTTAGAATCAGTGTTTTACCATCGGTAGGATCGAAGATTAATGACGAGAGCCAGCGCACTCAGAAGGTCTGGCGCCATCTTGGTGCGGTCCCATATTAACAATAATAATAACCACAAACTACAATCCACATTACCGATGGAAATGTACAAATGACACCTTCAACAGCTTGTTACTTGGCCATGGAAATACATCTACACAAAAACATGCCAGTTAAGACTTAAAAAGTGGCGGCTAAGAAGGTTAACACGTAAGTACTTCATCATGTAGGAAATATAGTCACAGCAAAAGAAAGAAGACTTCTGATAGATAAGGTAGAAGTTGAGCAGCTAAGCTAGATGACATTTTAACATTTAAAGCGGGGACGGTGAGGGCCAGTAGTTAAGTGACACGGCTCAGAACCTAAAAGCGCTGGGGTCACTCCCCAGCACAGCTCCGGCCGTTACCTCGGGGAAACAAACCATTAGAAAATGCAGGCGGAAGCAGACCCTTACATTAAATGAATTCCAAAGACGGTTGTTATTCGCCGACATGTGCAAAATAAAACCGTAGTGCTACGCACACCGCCTTGGGGGAATGGAGAAATGAAGCGAATGGAGAAAAACAAAACCAAAACACAAACATTCAAAGCTAGCCAGATTTTCATGAAATCCATAGTCATTAACAGTCCAATGGACATATTCATTCCACCGAGGTATGAGAGATGTGATGTTCTATGTCATCCTCACCCTCTCACAAACGGTTGCGTACATCCCAGAGAGAGAAAGAGAGTGATAGAGGGAGGAAGTGACAATAATTGGCCTTCTGCAACTCTTCAATTGTTCAGAAAATAGCGACTCAAATGTGATGTGCACTATGCTTGCACCGTCAACATGTAAAGTAACTTGTACATAAACTAACAGACCAGAAGCACACAAAGTACTTTGACATATTTAGTTTGAAAGGCCAAATATAGTGGTGGGTCATATGCTTCGTAAGGAGAGAAATCGAATCAAACTACTCACACCGAAAAGGTCACAGTAAAATACTGGTAGGCATCCAGAATAACGTAGAGCAACGGATCCTAGGTTCCACTAGGGATTACCTACCTACCACACTTCATCCACACCTACGTCGCATAGATGTGATATTTATTTGAACGTGTCCAAATAATACGAAGCTGCAGTGCTTGGAAAGGTCGATATAACCATATGACGGTATGGCTCAGTTGCCGTGCAGAAACCAAACCTAGTCTAGGTTGCAGTCCCAAGACTTACGTCAGTGATAGAGAGCAAAAGTAAACACTTAACTTATCATTCAATAAACAAAGACAATGATCTCAGCAAACGATAAAATAATGAGGTCAGTTGGCAAAGAGAAGCTGATAAAACCGAAAAATACTCTGATTACTTCCTCTCTAATCAGCAAAATTGTTTTCAGTTCTTAGCAAGAACAAAAACTTGCAAATTGTATTTTTTAATAATATAATATAATTGAAATCAACTGTTTCAATAAAATTCAACTTGAATTAAATCACTATTATATTTACACAATATGTGTAATTTTCCCTAGAGGTGCAGACAGAAAAATTTGATGAACACATAGTAAGCTGGTTGTTGATGTTTTGTGTCGTTTTTCTTTTTTACATTTCTATCTCAAACTAGGTATATTGCTATTTGGTATTAAATTACACGCGTTTAATACTTACTGCCGAATGATTGATTTTGTAAACTTACATGGTGAGCAATTGCTTCAGCATGTGGTTTCTTGGCAAATGATTTTTCAAGTTTGAAAATTGCTCTATACGATGACCCAACACTACCTTCAGTTTCATCAGGAAGGACATCCGCCATTGGCCCATACATCCATTTCCTGATAAAAAATTAAAAAAAGGATCTCTCCTCGTAACGAAGCCTAGTAACATGATTGACATATATTACCTGCTTACATTTTCACGTTAACTTTTATAATAAATAATAATATCTATAAATCCAAACATCGAACTGTAACAAACAGGTATATTCCAAAACATGTTGTGGCTTTTTGTTGCAGAGATGTCATTGAGTAACACTACCTGTACTAACACCTGTCATACTCAGTGTGCGAATTAATGCGTTTTAATGTTAAGTGTTCTTTTATTGACAACAGAGAGAACACAACAAGTACATCATTGCTTTATTCTGTTAAGAAAAATAAGTTATACTGATTTCATTAAAACATTCCTTCACGGGTGGTCTTAAGCGTTTAACAACACTTTTTAATAAAACGGCATCAGTAGAAGTCTTAATGCATCCGTTTGTATATAAGTCGTATACTGTTGATGGAAGTGTTCATATGTACCGCCGTGCAGTTTCAATTGCATCGATTGGAGTACAAAGTTACGATGCGCTTCAATGACTTAGTCTTAGTCGACCTGTACTTCTATAGTGGTGGATGCCCCTTGATGTGTCCCACCTCTGACGTGAGCTGGCTGTAGTCAGGAGGAGGATTTCCAGCTTAGCTGGCTAGGCTCAAGCAGCTTATTACTCCGATGTATTGGAACACATGCCGCAAAATCCATCAAAATAGACTCAAGCACTAGAGCAAAGTAGACCCGCAGTGTTTTAGGCTGCTCTTAACAAACCATCTAACTGTGGCCGGTGTTATGCCATATCACACAGTTAGTCGCCTCTTACGACATGCTCTCTGTGGGGTAGTTGTGCTATTCTTGTCTGTATCATACACAAAGACCCCGGCAGACCACTCGGAATATACATCTTTATACATATATATTTGTATAGAAATGGACATTTTTAAAAATTTGTTATATACAGATACTATATATATATATATATATATATATATATATATATATATATATATATATATATATATATATATATATATATATATATGACTTGGCTCTCATGGAAGACGATATTATGATTACTCATGAAAGTAGCTAATTGTGGTTTTATCACTGTCAAGACGATAAGCCTTAAGAACCTTTCAAAATGCAATAAACTTTGGAATTGCATTAGCTGAACAGGACATGATATCTGATATCTTTTTGTACACAATATAAGAGATATGAATTCTACTGACAACAAACGCACACAACAAAACAACAACAACAACAAAACCGGCTGCCTAAGTATTCAGGCCAGAGTTCAAAGTGGCACAGCAATTAACAATATAAACAATGGTATGTACACATTTAAACGATAATGGTTGGATATTACAACATCACAAAAGACTCATGTTCATATCGGTTTAATACAAGTGCCATCTCCTCATTGACAGTCCTCTTCAATGGATCATAAACTTCCTAATTCTCTGTCCTCTGCCAGGCTTTTACATATCCATCGTTTTTGTTTTCCTTTCACTTAAAACGTTGTTTATCTCTGGCACGTTTGCTTACCATCTTTCCTTCACGTATTGTTTTCATCAAGGTGCAATGGCATTTTATGTATACAAAATATAATGTGTATCAATTATTGTTGCTAAGGATACAAACGATGTTCTTCAGATGGTTTCATGGTACGGATGGGCCACATAGAGCAATAGTTGCCGTTAAAAGATGGCCGCCCCACTAGTGACTTGCACACAACAATTAGCACTGTACTGGTATCCGTTTGTTTAGTAGAAAATGAGTTAAACATTAATATTCACTGCTGAAAGAAGGTTCAGTACGGTGATGCATGCGTGTCATTTCAGCAAGTGTACGACTTTAGTAGGTAGTTAAAAACGGTGGTAGTTCTGTCAGACTGTTCTTTAAACGGGTCAGAATCACCAAGTTGTGAATCTAGATTCGATTGTACCAACTGAACGCATTGTGATGAAAAATGTCGAGTGACTGAAAACATTATTGCACTTCTGGATATATGTCAAGGTTAAGCACACTGCATCAGAATGTGCTTTAGTTTCATGAAGTGTCTGCAAGGTGATTGCAACAACAGCTGACACCATAATTGAAAGAACGACGTTCTGAGAGAACAAAAGAGTTGTTTTACTATAGTATTCTATGAACTTTGAAGGCGCTATGAGCGCTATAGAAATTACAACGAAAATGATTCAGTTGTGTGCCACTTGTCTTTTTCTTCTTCTTCTTCTTCTTCTCCTTCGTTCACTCTCAATCTCCCTTTCATGCACCCTCGTGCTTGTTTAGAATGTGGGTTATAACTAGAATGATAGAGACAATGCGGAAGTTTTAATTGGGAGAATGTTGCTGCTTTTAATTAATTTAGTCTTCTTGCAAATATACATTCACTGAAATTAAATGTACACAATATATGACAACTTTAGTTTGTCAATTTTGGGATCAAAACGTTTTCCCAGCAAGGGAAAAACGAGAACATCAGACTAGCATACTTAATTTAAATGTATAAAGTAAAATATAACACATTCTAGACTCTCACATATTACATAACCCACACACGTGTTTCAAGTTGAGACTGTGAAGGCAGTTTTATCCCACATTTGTCGTCATTTGTGACGTTGTTGTTGTTTAATGTCCGTAATGAGCATGTTCTCTCATTTCCGGGCCATGCAAAAGGTGTTAAATGGCGGATATCATAACTCACATTCCAAATCGTGCTGATGAAGGTGGACCTTAGTCGTGCAGACGGTTGTGCTATACTTGGCTTTATCTGTGTGATGCTCACTACTACGGGGATCACGCCTTGAACGTTATATGGAACAGAGATTGTAGTCGTGGTCAGTATATTGTACCTCCTTCTGACACGATGTCCTGGTCAGCATCTTGTGCCTGACTGCAATAGTCGCAGTTTCTCCGTTATGTGTGTAAACAGTAACAATTTCAGGAAAAACTATGTGGGTGGGAAGCAGTAAATAAAATAGAGCGACATATAGAGGGAGAGTATGATGCGCTATGAGAGAGTCATAAATATGATTGCACAATTCTATGTGCTTTGAGGAGTCTTCTGCCCTTTGTTTACATGTGTCTTTCCAGTGTTTCCTAATATAGTTATTAAGTTGATGACCCTTACTCTTATGGGTTACTTGTAAGGCCAGGATTGCCATTTGCAACACAATGTAGCACTCACTACAAAGTGCATTTATCAGCCTCCTCTTAGTTGAAAGAAGCAGTTTAGGGTGTAAATCGGTGCCCTTTGATTAACTGCATGACCCGTCAAACTTTGCCATATTTTATGATTTATATCGTAACGTTCTATTTACTTGCGAATCTAATGCCAAAGCATAATTTGTGTTACGTAATTATTATTTATTTAATTATTTTTTCTACCTATAATTTTCCTCAAACTGCACACATTCTTTAAAGAGACTGCTGTATGGCTTCATTTTATTGAGAGCAGCCGTTCTTTGAGGGTACTGTGAGGTTTCAAAACCAAAAGCTTCCTCTTCTTCGTTGAAGCGAGCAATCTGGTCAAAAAACAACAACAAATAATGGTTTTCAGTAGAGGCAAACAAATATCACAGTAAGGTTGCATTAAATCATTTTATATTTGTTCAGGTCTTTAATAACGTATTTTAAAGATAAAGTCGATATGAAAAAATATCAGTACATGTACAATATGTGAAAACGAAAATTGTTATGACACCTTTTTAATGTAGAACACAGTCAAACTCGGTACGCTTATGTTACAATTTGTCCCCACCTTAATATCAAGAAGATGATAGTCATGGTCATTGTCAGTCCAGTAATCAGCACTACTGTAATTGACATTGCAAGCGCCTTCAGATGTCTAATTTCTTTTGTTAGAACATGGGTGTGGGGTTTGTCTGGTGTGTCTGAAGTTGTGACTTGCACTAGATTTTGATGTAGGTGAGGAAGTGTAATGCTGGTCGTCAACCTGAATATTTCGTCCTGAAGCATGTGGGTTCACTGGTTAAACTTGTGGCTGGAAACAAAGCATAATGCAGTTAGTGATAATACTCTGTGTCAATTTGCTGGAACTCGTCATGTCTGTTTAATCAGAACAATCAGCTTCATATGTCCAAGTAGACAAGCCTTGAAGGAGTTTTATCAGAATAGCGATCACAGCAACTCTGGCACCAGCTATGGATTTTTTATCCGGGTTACTCGAGAAGCCCTAGCCTGTGAATAGGTATCCCACAAGGCAGTTGAGACAGTAATGATTGTATCCGGGTTTCAATTGTGGTATCAATGCCTGCAATCTTCGTGTGTGCTTTCAGTTAGTTTCATCCCGAAAAAAGGAATATTTAGATTATTCTTGAATTCAAATTAACTTGACCTTTGTTGGTAATAAATACACACTGCATCTACTATATTGCTTTTAACTACTCAGCAATTTGATGGTTTTAATTACAAACATGAGAGCGGATTTTGTTTGGTGCGACAATTTAGAAAAAAGTTATCACTTGACCAAGGCTTTGATCACCGTCAACAGGTAAGGGCCCCTGCAAATCATGGCGAAGTTTGGTTGTCCCGAGATTCTCTTCCAGCCCCTGGGAAGCAGTACAGAGAAACAAAAATCACAAAGCAAAACCAAGTTTTACCATAGAAGCGAATATCGACTCTAATAACAACAACTGGATTGATAAGGTACACTGTGTCTTTGGGAGGATACAATCGAACGAGCACACCTTATTGGCTAGGTGATTCATTTATACACACTTCTTCAGTTTTTATCCCACGACAGTCTTATCAAGAAGACTAATCCGATACAATGTATCCTTGTATTTCCTTATACCTACTTTCTGGTGATCTTCTTCTTTTGTCCTACTGCTCTTGTCATACGGGGTCGCAGAGAGGTGGGATGCGTAGATTTGTTGTTATCGCCAAGTGGGAGGCTTGGGCTGTCGTTAGGTGTAACTTCCTGAGAGTGTCAGAGGCACAGTCGATCCATCGACGTCGAGGTCTGTCTCTTGAACCACCAGAGACCTGTATATGATATGCTCTTGTTGCAGGCTGGTCAAAATGTATTCTGACTAAATGACTAAACCACTTGATTTGTTGAGAGTCAATGTAGGCCTTAAACTGGGTTTGTCCCCACTGCCTGCCTCAGCGTGGTGTTGCGGATTCGGACACGGATTGTCTTTCCGGCTGCATTTCTCTTACAGCTCTGGATCTTACTCTTATGGGTTGCTTGTAAGGCCATGATTGTCATTTGCAAAACAATGTAGCAATAGAAAGTGCATTTATCAGCCTTCTCTTAGTTGAAAGAAGCACTTTAGGGTGTTTAAAAATCGATGCCCTTTGATAGTTGACACTCTTTTGCCTTCATAAGTGCAATTTCTGTGTCCACTCTGCTGTCATCAGTGAACATACTATCTAGTTATTTGAAATCCCGTACTTGCTTGATACTAATGTCAATGATGTGGGAACTTCTCTGAAATTGTTCACGTGAAATCAACTAGACTATGTCTTGTCTGTGCTGATCTTCGTGTCATATTCACTACAAGCCAAATGGAGATAGTTCAGGTGGTGTTGTAGGTCTTCTCCATTTCGGTAAAATATTACCTGATCATCGGCAAACAATAGTTTATTGATCACGATGACTTTCTAGTCACGGTACCAAATTTGATAATGATATGTAGCAGTAATACTTCTATGCTGAATCATATATTCACACAGAAATCTAATTTGATTACACTCAACACATCACGTAGCAAGTAAATATGTGTATTTATGAATTACAAATTTTAAGATAATGAGTTCACAACATCGAATCTCCTCAAATAGAATTAACTAAGCTTATAACTACACTCACCCCCAGAACACGAAACACTTTTATTTTACTTCATTGCTTCGCTTGACAGGTCTTTGCAAGTTGTAT